>MJUU01067379.1:71435-85863 GCA_002080025.1 Modiolus philippinarum
TAGGGTTAAACCGGTTTATGGGTACCCAAACCTCCCCTTTATATGTCCCGTTTCCCTATAGTTTACATACGAATAAAACCCAATACAGGTAGATTACTAACTCCATGACCACAATCCTGAAAGGAGAGAAAATGACGATACGTAATTTTGAAAGATGGGTCAAGGGATGCTCGCCGCCAAACTGCCGGCTATCTAAAGGAGCATAGTTTGCTGGTAAAACACTGCCGCACTACGGAAGAAAACGCAGGATTTGGTCAAGAATCATCATATATTTCAGTAGACATCGGCAGTATCAATGAGAGGCCAGTATGTATTTAAAATTTTCAGGTCACTAGATCTAAAATTTTCAGGTCACACAAACAACATTAATTCGATAAATTAAAATCGTGTTACAAAATCTGCTTGAAATATTCCAAAAGTATAAAATCAGAGATCAACACAACAGAAGTGAACCATCTGTATTTTCCATTGATATTTTTCCTTTTCACATATCTTCAGTAATGTTTGTTGTAGGTGGACTTATGTTTATTATACCAACGACTACAAAAGATAATGACATAATCCTTCAACTAGATATTGTGCTGAAATCATTAATGAAGGACGGTATCATTTCAGAGGTAAATTTACTTATTTGATTTGTACTAACTAACTACGTTTCTCATGTAAAATGTAGTAACTGAAAAAAAAATACTGAAGTTACTGTAAATTAACTTCAGTTTATGGCCATTTCGACATGCTTATGTCTCTTTGGTACAAATCAACAAACCAAATCTTATAATTATGTTGAGCCTAACGAAAATAAAAACGCGTTTGATTAGCTGATAGTGACCTTTAGTTGTATCACTACAACACTGTGCGATAAAAGAAAGGCGCATGTATCCATGTCAATAAAGGAATGACGTGTAGCCAATCATAAATTAGTTTTTAAACTAATATAACGTAAGTCAAATGAAAAAATCTTTTTAAATGTATATATATTTGTAGAATGTGAGATAAACGTATTGTAAACAGAGATTAAGTTGTGTAGTTCCAGGTGAATTGTGACATGTCATTGTAACTCTCGGTGTTTCCTGTTATCTTTTCATTCGCAATGTGATGGTACAAATTATTGTATCAAGTCTCGTTGTCTGCCGCTACTTGTAGTGATACGGCTTATTCAAACGTCTCTACTTGATACAAGATGTTGTAAAATCACAATATATTTACATATAATTTATATGAAATTTTACAAAAGATGTATCTTAAAATTTTAACACAAAATTCAAAGGATAAAATGATTAAAATCAACAAAAAGACAAATTAATGAATAAATAAATGATCAATAATAATACCGTATAAGTGGTTATTTTCGCGTGACACAAATTTCGCGATTTCTTTCAAAATTCATGGATTTTATTTTCGCGGGACTCAAATTTTCGCGATTGCTTCTCATTTTTGTATAAAGTCTCATGTAAATTATATTTCGAGATATGCAATTTTCGCGACTTCAGAATGGTCGCGAATAAAAGGGAAAATTAAGTCCTCGCGAAAATTACCACTTATACGGTAATAATAAATGGGGGTAATAACAGAATGACCGAACAGAATTGTCAAGAGCCAAAGTCCAAGAACCAAAAAGACAAAACAGGTGGAAAATCACCGGAAAAATTGTCGACTGCAATGGTCCTGACTTAGTGCAAGCGTTTCATGAGAAATAACTGATCATCAGATGACATTGTTTGAATTGGCGAAATTTTTTTTTAATATTTTATACCTCCATACACAGGAAGAATTATGTGACATTAATGTCGGTAGCTATATCCGATCTGAAGAGGAGTTACGGAAGCCTTTTTATGAGAAGGCAGATAAAATAGAAGACTTGGAATTAATACATTTAGATGTTGTTAAGCATGTAATATACCGCGTCGAATCCGGTAAGTTTATTTCATTTAACCACCTAATATGAAAATAAAAAAATAATCTCGGACCCAAAAAAAAGTTTTTAGAAATAAATTCATGGTCTTAACTTAATTGTTCGGAAAACCAAGGCTAACACAAGTAGAGAGATTTGACTTGGCTTGGGGGAATTGTACCTACAAGTACCGATTTTCATTTAATATGTTGATAGCAACACAACGGGAACAAATGCTGCAATGAAGATAAAGTTATAAAATTAACAATAAAGATTTAGTCTTTGATTCAATTCGGTTCTCACTTACTTTGAATCAATATTTGCAACAAACTGACGAATTATGCCTCTTTCACAAATCTTGCATAGCTCTGTCCTTGAATGTTGTTTGCTTTTCCATTTAGATCATATTGGTAATTTATGTTCTATTGGCTTTTTCACATTTTTTCATGATTTCCAAATGTTTCGATTTCGTCTGCACTAAGGATGCATAAGTTGTCGAAATGGTCATATATAGCAAATTTAATGCACAGTAGCATAGGCATTTTGTTTTTACTAAAAGAGGATACTATTTTGCTAAAAAACAGCCAGAATAATAATAATGATAATAATAATAATAAAACCAAGCGGCCCAGAGACTGAGCCTGTACCGCTCACCTGACAAAATACCTCTAAGCCATGTCTATGCTGATGACGAATCATGATGTTTTTCCCTATGTGGTATAATAATGAAGTCTCCATTGGCAGCCATCTTTTCTGTCAGGAAAGGAAAATTGTTCATTAGTGTCCAATTTTAAAACTATGTTCAGTACTGGCGGTCTTGTCTTTTATTAAATTGAAACGATTGAACGTTCGTTTTTATGGGCCTTGGTTGACTGGGCTTCATTGAATCAAGAGGAAAAGATGAAAATGTGATTTTCGCGTAGGGCAAATTTTGAAACTATATTCCGCGCTGGCGGTCATGTTTTTAAGCAGAGCACTGCTTCCCTACATCATTCATCCTCTTGCAGTTTTGTTTAATTTGATTCTGTGGTTCCAGAGGAGAGGATGAAAATATGATTTTTCCAACAGGGTCCAATGTAAAAACTATGTTTCGCGTTTGTTATCGGATCAGAACGAAATGAACAATCTTTGTGATTGATCTTCCTTACATCATTCCTGTAAAGATTGGTTGAATTGCTTCAATGGTTCTATAGAAGAAAATGTAATTTTCCTAAGGTGTAAAATATTTAAACTTTGTTCCGCACTTGTGGCCTTGTTTTTTTCTGATCAGAACGAAATAAGCAATCTTTGCAAAGGACGTTTTATTCATCATTCCTGAAAAGTTTGGTTTAATTTGCTTAGGTGGTTCTAGAGGAGAACATGAATACAGGATTTTCCCATAGGGTTCAATGTAAATACTAATAGTATGTTTCGCGCCGTCGGCCATGTTTTTATCGAATCGAAATGAAACTAGCACTCTTTCTGAAGGATCTCCCATGCATCATTCCTGTAATGCTTGGTTAAATATGCATAAGAGGTTTCAGAGGAGAGAATGAAATTTGATTTTCCTACAATGTTCTATGTTAAAACTTAGTTTTATGGACCGCGCTGGGAGTCAACGAAATGAGTTTTTATTATAACTTTTTGAACTTTTTAAGGACCTCCAATAAATCAAATTTATGAAGTTTGGTTGAATTTCCTTCAATGGTTTCAAAGCAGATGATGAAAATATAAAGTTAATATAACGGACGACGGACGGATGACGGACGTCAACTGATGGCAGTACCTCACACTGACCCTTTGAGTCAGGTCAGCTAATTAACTGAAAATATTAAATGCTCATAAAAAAATAACTTTTGGATTTTGGAACACTCATGATCTCCTAATATATGCAGTATAAACATAGATTCTCTCAGAAACGTAGAGAAACAATTCGATAGGAACTTTTGGGTGAAGTGAAATTCACAGGTTTAAAGGGTAAGATTTCACTTAAATTCCTGTTTCCTTCAAGATATTTCAAAGGACGATTAAAAATATGCAATGAAGGGATATGGAGTAAATGCACATGAGTATCTGTAAATACCTGGTCAAGCAGAGCAATGGAACAACGCTTTTATGGTTGTTCTTTATATTGAAGTCACCATGAGGTCTTCAACAATGAGCTTTGTTCATACCTCATAGTAAGTTCAAGACGGCCCCTAGCATCGGCTTGAGCGGAATCCATTACTGGATGTCGATCAGTGCCACACCCTTGCCTTCCATGCGAAACATTCTTGATTAAAAGAGAACAGACATCACAAAGATTTTAAATTAAACGCATATACGCATTCGCTTAATAAGGTTTACCATAAGAATAATAGTTTCTTATACGAGTGTGAGAAATTTCGTCTTTTCCTGAGTGTAACGAGGGAAAAGACGAAGAATTTCTCACACACGTGGAAGATATCCCGATCTTTAATTTACGTCGAGTGTTAGAAGCTATTTCTTCCGTAAAATACAACGAAAAAACCGAAGGAAAGTAAAACTTGCCATTCCTTGTCGATTTTTCAACTGTGACGTCAAATAATTCACGGAGTTTGTCATGGTAACAATTACATGTATGACGTCGAACAAATCGGAACGTTGGATTGGACATTTACCCGTGGAAGACAGCTTCACGCGACCTTGTCTTCTATGGGCTGTCTTACACGGATAACAACTATTTACAGAAGAAATTTTGTTTTTACAGTCGATTGTTTTGTAAGAAAGTATTATAAACATTTACTTTATAGCAAATTTTGCAGTAACCAATAGAATGATCGTGTTTTAGGAACATTAGGACGAGAAAAAGCAGTGACCATAATGGAGTATGCCAGAACATTTGCATATAATTCAGTTATAGACAATTTGAACAACAACAGAACAGTTGAAGAAAAACACGATATAGCAAATATTTTCTTCAACAGATATCTAAACAACTTTCAGTTGTTTACAAAAGACCTTTGTATGGAGCACTACCGCATAGGCATTCGAAAAAAGTAAAGCATTTCACGGAGAAAGACCTGCATTTTTTTTAGACGAAACGGTAAATAGTAAATATAATTCAAAGCGATTCTGTTGTTTACTAATATGTCAAAAGAATTATTTACGTTGCTTCATCATATCAAAGAGGCCTCTGTCGGTGGACTGTTAGCTTGTAGGAGTATTCAATAACCCCGTAATAAGTACTGCGATCCTGACCCCGAAGTCGATTTTACTTCACAATTTGCGATATGTGAATTCAAACAGTGAAACGTAAAGAGTATCTTCCTCCTTAGAAGAAAATGAAAGGATATGGAGTGAATGTGCGTGTGACAAAAACACACACAATACATGGAAAACTCCAGTTTATTAATGACATGGCTTTTATTCCTGTCTACATCTTGATAATAAGTTGATTTAGGCTTCTCATTTTGATCATATTTGTTACTTGTTCTCTGTAAGCTTCAATTATTTTTTCGTTATATGGTGTTCTAAATGTTGTAATTTGATATGCACGGAAGGGAAAGAAAGCGTCGAAACAACGACAGTAGAATACCGAAGGAACAAGGGAGGGAAATCCACAAAAATCGACGTCCAAAGACATGGCCAAAACGAGAACACAGAAAACAATGGCGCCAGACACAAAACAATGACGTTAGACAGACACAAAACACATTTGCTTAATTTACTCTATGCAAAAACTAAATTTACAGTATCTCCTGTATTTAATTATCCAATATAAATTTTAACTATATATGAAATAATAATATAGTCCTGAAGGTCCTCCCTGATTAAATAATAAATAGCCATAGTTAACAGTCAGGCCTGTATAAAAGCTCGACAACACGTTTGCAATATTGACCAACTTTTATTTGTACATAGACATTAAAATTTGATTATGTGGAGTATAATTAAAATTTACAAAAGACAAATGGCATAAAAGGCCACAATTAAGGATGATCACTCCTCATGTTTTTGAAACTGTCTCTGACTTTCAGAACACATGTACTTTTTTTATCCATCATGATGCATTAGAAAATTTTGCACACTGATCTCACTTTTCTTTCCAAAATTCAATTGTATATTTTACGAAAGGATATGAAGTAAATGAACATGAGACCATAACGCATATGTTAACTCCAACTGGAATAATTTTAATGAGCTGTATGGCCATTTCGGAAATTTATTCCTCTTATACATCTTCAACAGACGAAATTCCTGATATTCCTTCATTTCATTTGAAAGGATGATAACCTGAATGCAAATTGAATGAAGATTCTAGAGAAATTCTGTATCCCGCCAAAATTTCAGGCGTCAAAATATCAAAAACGGACACACTAACCTATCCGTTTTTTTTTGCTTAAAATGATGTATGATCCATATTCTTTTAAATAAAAAATATTAATTTTAAATCCTAGGTTTAATTATCTTGAGGAGTGACCTTCCTTAAAAAGTAAAATAGACAAAAATATACAAATAAAAAATAACTGAAAATGACAAAAGGAGAAATCAAGGTGTATGCCCAACGTTTCGGTCGTATTGCCTTCGACTAGGGGCTAGCGGGCTGAAATATCGGGAAAGCTGTTAAAATGACGAGAGAAGGCAGACCTACTACACCATTTTTACAACATACGTTTTATGTTTGAAATTTAGCTGACATAACTTGTACATCCTTATCCCCTCTTTTGCTAAAATTTCATGGACTTTGTAAAGATACCACACTTTTATTTTTAGTAAAAACTATACTTTTTTAGTTCATTGTGTACCTTTTGTTGATCTGTTGTTTTCAAAATTATTTCACAACTCCGCTGTCGAACCACGTTCTATCAAAATTGCTGTCAAAATACAAATAGCATTATAGATAATCTCAAAACTTTATATTCTGAAGTTTGAATTAAACAACATCATTAGAATTTATTGCAGTTGGAGTTAATATATGTGTTATGGTCTCATTTACTTCATATCCTTTCGTAAAATATTTCGACATCAGTTGTCAAAATGACCATATTCAGAAACTAACTTTTTTTTAGTAACTTCGGTATTTTAATATGTTTAACCACTGGGTCTATGCCTATGCTTGTGGACTGTTACCCCGAGGGTATTCACTTACCCAGTAACCAGTATTTTGGTGCTGGACCGAAAACCAATTTTATTTGAAAACTTGCAATATCTAAATTTAATATTTTTTTGTCTAAAATTAAGTAGTATCTCGCTCTTGCATACCTCTGTCTTAAGCTGATTTTGCTTTTCATATCTAGATCCCTTTAGTATCATGTTTTCTTATACTTGAAATTAGCTTTTACATATATTTCGGTTATGGATTCCCAAATGTTCTCATTTGAACTGCAGAAGCTTTACGGTCGACATTACGTTCTTGTGGACCGCTATCGGATATCAGGTTCCAAGGTGATAACTGATCTTTCCTTTAAAAGCTGAAGATTGTTGTTTTCCTGAATCGGATTTGTTTTTTTACCAGGTTTGACAATTTCAACACGGCGGATGCGCGCATGATCTCACCCATTGTTTGTCTATGTGTCCGTGTTGTTCATCTGAATGTCTGTTTCTTTTCTTTTCTTTTCTGTGTTTTCTTTTTATCTTTGTGTTTCTGGTGTCGCCATTGTCTTTGGATTATTCTTTTTAGTCTGACGGTTCGGTTCTCACTTACATTGCTGTACCAAATGGCCATATGCACTTATTTCACAGTAGCTTCGGTATTTTGTTATTCGAAACGTATATTTTTACACACCAAAGTGTATTAATTGTAAATGACTCAAACGCGAGCGAATTGAAATATCAGATTCAATGAAATTAATAAGATTAATTTAGTCAAAGGAAGATCCAATTTAAACTTTATCAAGTTTGGTTTATTTCAAGAACTTTATCAAGTTTGGTTTATTTCAAGTTTCTTCCAGTTATTATTGCAACTGTAAAAATGGCCATTTTGAAAATTTGAAGTCAAAATACCGTTTCAATGTTTTTCAGAAAACATATTTACATTGTATGCAAACATTTGTACAAAAAAGAGCTTTCACTTCTTCCTTTTTATTTCGCCTTTATTACTAAGGGGTCACAATTTATTAAAACTACAGTGATTTTTCTCACAGGTTTAGGAATAACAACAACCATTTTTCATCGAAAAGGAATTGGGAAAATCTAATATTTCATTTACGCAAACCGATTTTATGGTGTGATTCCGTTAGTGGAACAAAAAAATCTTATACTTGTTATGGTAATTCTTTAACTAACCCCCAAAACACATAAATGAGGGTTTGCATGGGGTCATAGGAATCAAATAATCATTGAATTGTTGATTTGGTAATCAAATACTCATCTTGTTAATCAAAAAATATTTTTCAGTGGTTATCAAATAATCAAAAAGTAGAAAGCCATTATTCGCCAGTTTTAATCTTAATGCTAAATTGTATAGTAAATTAGAGCAATACGGATAATTATACCATATTCATATAAATTGTCGAATATGGTTGCACTAGCTATTACCAAAAGTAAAAAATGACAGATTGATACAAGTTCTTACACCTATAGATATGTAAGACTGAAATTTGTGTCCCGTTGCAAATCACTGTTCACCGGTAAATCTGTAAAGAAAATTGGTGTCACAGACATCATAAATCTAAAAATATGTGTCCTTTACCCAAACAAATCTTTGTCCAGCATCTTCCATTATGCTTCTAACAGATTCTTTGTAACATGTGTAAGGACAAAACAATTTTGATATAGGTTGAGAAACGGCATGTCACAGATAAATCTGATATTCATTCATATATTGATCTTAAACTATGAATCACAAAAATGTTTATATCTTATTATTGGCCCCAGTTGCTATGGTAACGATGGCTTCTATTTTTGGTCTTTTCAAAAATCCGTAAAGAGGAGCTTTTCAAACCCCATATATTTCAAGGCAGATCAGTGCATATAAGATACAAATTTGTATGAGGTTAATTTAGAGCATTATTGACCATCTCCAAAACAGTTTCAAAAATTTACATAAATGTTAAGACAGAACGAGGCTAACGAAGATTTCAAGAAATCGGCCTTTTTGACTTTTCGAGAAATTCATGCCAATTTTGTCACTTTTCGGTTTCAATTTTAAGAAAAGGAACAGACTGTATATACTTGATAGGACATTTATCTCATGGAGCTAGGGTAGTTATTCAAAATATATAAAAATCTTGGTGAGGTAAGAATAGATGTCTTAGACAATTAAATGTTAAAGTAAGTTACCATGAAAACGGGGCAAAAATGGCTAATTCTGTAGAAAATGTATAGCTATTAATTTAGTGATTGTATAAGCTTAGATCAAATAACCAATTATTATATCTAAGATCAGATATCCTTCAAAATTAAGATAATTTTGAAACAATTTCAAGAACAATGTTCTTATTGTCGAGGTCAAATGAAAATTGAGCTTACCTTGAAGTTGGCAAGGTAAACCACCTTGAAATCATTTCAAGGTTATACATGTTAGACTGGGCCTTAAAGGTGTATATTAAGCAGTATTGATATCTAGGATCAGGTAAGTGGTAATACCATAGTTATACAATTTTCATAGAAATGGCCAATTTTGCCTTGTTACCATGGTAACTCAACTTTGACATTGATTTTCTAGGAAACTTTTTCTTACCCCACCAAGAGTTTTATATCTCTTTGAACAACTTACCTAGCTGCATATGATAATGCTTTTATCAAGTATATGCAAGTGGTGCCTTTCCTGAAACCTGACCCTGAAATGTGATAAAATATCCATTACTTTGTCGAAAAACTTTTCATTGAAAATTACATCAATTTCTCGATTTTTCGATAGCCTAGTAATGAGTTCATATTTTTGCAAAGTGCTAAAACTGTTTTGAAGATGGTCAATAATGCTCTAAATTAACATCACAAAAAGTAATATACTAGTTTTATTCATTGGAAAATTGCATATTTTGGGGATTTTGCAAAATACCAATTCCAAGTAATATAAAGAATCAATGTAAAGTCAGAATGGATAAGACGTCATCAAGAGCATACGATGTAATATACTACTGTCTTAAAAAGAGCAATGGCAGAGGAAAAGTCATGATGGGGACAAAGGGGATCACAAAATAGCTATACGCAGAGTAATTCTTGGCATACGTAAACTTTTGTAAGATGCAGATTGACACACGAACAACTTGAAGAATGTCCACTACAAATACATATAACCATTTCGAGTTCAGCAAATGCATCCAACTGCATGAAACTTTTAATCAAAATAAAACTTATCCTTATCTGCTGATATCTTTTTACACTTGTTTTAAGGTAGTACGAATGTTGGTAATTTTGTAATTAGAATTTTAAGACTCGCCTTTTATTTTGAAGAGCTTTGTTAATGGAAAAACATGAGCAAAAAAATTTGAAAATCCATGTAAGAACCAGTTCGGGAACCAGTTCTCTCTAGAGTTTCCCTTCAATTTTTTTTAACTGTTTCTATACCTTAAAATATATGAAAATATATTTTGGAAGTTGATAAGATTTTATACATTGTTTTGTTTTATGCATTTCAAATTGACGTATGACCAAGAAAATGTGATACATGTGCAAAATTTTTTTACCCTGTTTAATGGATAAAACCTAAGGACATCGAATGCTTCTGAAATCCGACACTCATATTCCCTTAAGTTTGTCAATCGGGAATTTGTATTTATACTACGCAGATTCCTTATGAAAATGGACTTGCTCCGTGCATAAGAAAAAAAATATTTGTTGATCGTCAAATGTGATCTCGGAGAAAGTTTTCTCTCTTGAGATTCATATTTAATACTACACCATTTTTTTCTAATGCCGGGAGCAAGTTCCCCAGTGAAGTAAACTATATAAGTCTCCCCTGTATTTTTCACAATTTATTCGTTACGCGAGACCTGGCACACATTAAACATATTTTCTGATTAGACATAGTTATCTCCGTGACTGCCTTATTAATCAAGGTTTGAAAAAATTTCGTCTCAAACAATCATTAAAAAAATCTTTAATAAATATCAGTCCCTTGATTCAAGAATGTGTTTTCCATTTAATACTGGTTCGATCATGTCTTTTAACTGTCTACGACCTTTCAATAGCAATTACTGTTAAGTTGCCACCGGACATAACCGCAATGGAAGGGGAGGCAATAAAACCGATTTAACCCACCATATCTTTTGAAATGCCTGTACCAAGTTAGGACCATTGCAGTCGACAATTCTTCTGGTGGTTTCCATCTGATTTATCTTTTTTCATGGATTTCGGCTCTTGACAACTCTGTTCGGTAATTTTGTTATTACCCCCATTTGATATTTAAAAATACATTATATTCCAAATACTACCTAAAACAACGGCAGTAGAATACCAAAGGAACAAGGGAAGCGATGACTACATAAAGTCCAAAGACATGGCAAAAACGTTTACAGATAAAAACAAAGACAAAACAAGGACGTGAGACAGCTACAATGCACGGAAATAAAAACATAACATTAAGAACTAAGGCACTCATAGTGTGAACTCCCATGAAAATCTGGAGTGACATCAGGTGCTCCGGAAGGGTAAGCATGTCCTGTCCCTTGCTATTAAAAATTTAATAGCAAGTAGACGCAAAACATTCAGAAATTAAACAAAAAGCACAGATTTGAGAGCTTTCTATATAATGATGAAATGACATGCTCTGTCTTGAAACACTTTTGTTTTATTTTTCAAAATGAAAAACAGATTTAACTTAAGGATTGGATACAGAAATAACACCAAAATGGGGTAATGGACTACGTAAGAAATAGATTACTAGAAGCGGGCTCTTTGCGAATTAGAACACGGCCAGAACTGGTACTGGTATTTTATACCCAGCTGTATTTGAATTAGTGAAGAAAAGAAAACAGGAAACATTTACAATGTCTGAGCATTACAATTACATGCCAATCTGCCAGGGAATTGCACAAGAAAAACAATAAAATGATGAAAGACAAACATAGACAACGACAGGAACTCCGGAAAGCCGGACTTAGTACCGGCACAAGCCATAGCTAGCTGTAGGGTTAAACCGGTTTTTGGGCATCCCCATTTCTCTTTCCCGATTCCCTATAAGATAATAAACATACAAATAAAACCCAATAGAACTCCAAGACCACAATCTTGAAAAAGGAAGGATAAGACAAAATCTAATATAGAAAGATGGGTCAAGGAGTGCTCGTCGCTAAACTGCTAGTTAGCTCAAGGAGCCTAGTCTGCTGGCAAAACACTGTCCTTCCTGAAGGGTTTGGTAAAGAACCATCATTGATTTCAGTAGACATCAGCAGTATCAGTGAGAGGCCAGAATAACTGTAAAATCAGGTCATTGGATCCCAAAGCAAACTTAACAGTATCATGAAGAATATCCGGTCAATATCCCCTATTACATAAATAATGTACGTTACGTCCGAATTTTTTTGATTTTTTATCAGTATTTGAAATTTTATAACAACATTTCTATAAAAACGAGGATGCAAAAAGCCCTTAGTAATAAGCTGTTTGCGAGTAACATTATATTTAGATAATAAATATCTTCCATTAAACTTCTTAAATGTGGTTATCAATTTATGAAATCTGTAACCTTGTTGTAAACGTTTGGATGTGATAGTAAGGCAATGTTCATTTAAGTCGTCAAGAGTAGAACAGACGCGTGTGAAACGTACAAGTTGAGATATATACACCCCGTATGATACAGGAACGTCGCCATCAAGAAAAGGTATATAAGTTATAGTGAAATCAAAATCATTCCTTTTATCATAAATTTTAGTTATTATTTTTCCAGAGAAGATCGAGAAATGGACAGTATTCAGAATCATTGATTGCTTTATTAAGTTTCAGTTCTTGTGGGTAAATGAGGTCGACATAGTCATAAACTGGGGGTTGTCAATAGTAAGTATATCGTCGATATACCTGCTGTTATCGTTGGAAATTGAAATAAGTTAATTACTGTTTTGTATTGTTCCCGTTTGTAACAGAACAGTAAAACATTTACAAAGAGAAGTGCAGTTTGTAACCAGAGGAAATTCCAATGACCTGTTGATAACCATATTGCCTAAACGAACAAAAATGTTGTTTAGTAAAAGATTCAGTGCCTTAATCATGCACCGCAAATCCAGGAACAATGATATTTGTAAGTGATGCTAGAGAAGAATCCTTGCTTTTTATTTCAACAAATGAACTTTTAACCAGAAAATTTGAAAGACCATTTAATAAGTTGTCCAAATTTAGATTTAAGCAATTTATGTGGAAGATTAATATAAAGTGTAGAAAAATCATAACTGTCAATAGACGAAACTGGTCTTTTTATTGATTTTAGTTTATCTAAAACTTCAATGGAATTTTTTACACCCCAATAGTATTTGATAACGAACTCTTTAATACAGGTTACTGCACTGGTTAAATGGATAGATAGTGGTAGAACAGCTACTCGATGCCGAAATAAAACGATGTTTGTAGGGATTTTTGTGTAGCTTAGGAACTAAGTACATAGCAGGCAAAGTGTTATCTTTAGGAGCATTTCTGTAGGGTTGTTTGGTTAATATTTATTCGCAAAATTAGTACGTTTGAAAGAAATAATTAGACTATGCCAATTCTTTTGTTGGACATCAATGTAACATTCCTTTCAAATAGGCATTTTTTAGGACAAATATGAGATTTGACCATGTTCTAATTCCCATTGAGACCAACTACAATAATCTATTTCTTAAGTAGAACATTTTGCCGGAAATAAAGTATTTCTAGGTCCCCTTAAAGAACAAAATTTGGGTAAAATGCAAGGGTTCCCCTAATATTATTTTTTACCCATATCGCTGAAGACATAAAAAAATTATTATTTTCTTATATTTTTAAACTCCTGTGATTTGTTCAATTGTGGTCACATGATCTTGTATATTTCTAAGTGTTGTCAATAAATCTAAGATTTGACTTTACGTATTGACCTCTGCTAAAAATAGATCAGTTTTACATAATCATTAAATAAGGGATAAAAGACGAATTGACTTTATGAATTGACTTTACGTATTGACCTCGTACTAAAATTATATATAATAAAAAGATTTTGTTTTATTAAATTGAAAAATTTCTTAAATATGATTGGTTTTTATTTCTTATATACAAATCAGGCATATCTAATTGCATGACTCTAATAGAAAATTTGCATCCGAAAAAAGTTCATATATAAAATTGAGATAATTAGTGAAAGTCCCTATAAAAATCTTAAAATTTGGAAAATAATAAAACTATCACAGGCTATTAAATTCGGTCAATGGAGAAATTTATTGACTTGAGAAAGGTATATTGACGCTTGGACTACGTCCTCGGTCAATATACCTTCTCATGTCAATAAATTTATGCATTGACCTCATTAATAGGCTATAATTGTATAATGAAGCATAACACCTTTCTTTTCTCAAATTTATTTCTATTATTCAATTTCTTTTTTTCTCTTCTTATATGTCTAACAAGCCATTGGAAAATTCAAAACGAGGATAAAATCGGTTTAAAATCTTTAAATAAAAAATGTCAGAAACTGCATGCAAGAAAAAAAAA
>MJUU01067379.1:102154-117225 GCA_002080025.1 Modiolus philippinarum
TAAAGCATTTAGGAGATGATCAATATTTTTGCCAACAAAAACCAGAAGTAAAGATTTAACAACAATGCTGTATTAATATCCTTCCACATACACTAATAACTTCCACACATTTCTTTTTCATAGCACGAGTAACTGCACACGCAGGATACAACTCAGAAAACTCCTGTTCAGCAGAATCAGGAACTTGATCAAAAGAAGGCTTGTCTGTCACAATAGGATTTCTTTGAACTTTATCCCAGCTCAATCATTACCAAGAAGAAGTTGAACACCTTAAAAGGGCAATGATGACTTGATTCCTAAGGTCACAGGTCCAGAAACAATATCTGATGACAAATAAACATTATGGAGAGGAATAGGGTCTGTAAGTCTCGTCTAATTATGGAACTTCCGGTACCAAAACTTGTACCCGGAAGTTGCATTTAAAACAAAAACATATGACGTTTCAAGCAAAAAATTTGAACGTCATAATCCTGCAACGTCATATTTTGGCGGGAAACGTTTTCAAATTGCAATTTTATCGCGATTTCTCGGTGTCATATGACAAGACTTACAGACCCTATAGCAGTATACCACTAGAGTCTATCCCTTTAATAAGAACATTACTACCAGT
This sequence comes from Modiolus philippinarum, assembly GCA_002080025.1. Lineage (NCBI taxonomy): Eukaryota > Metazoa > Mollusca > Bivalvia > Mytilida > Modiolidae > Modiolus > Modiolus philippinarum. Next base: position 102,765 of record MJUU01067379.1, read on the forward strand.
ACTAGAAATATTATCAAACGGCAGGGTTTCCGCCACCAAAAGAGACTGTGAAGCTCCAGTATTTCTCAAAATTCGAATAGAGGTAGAATTACAAAAATCACTCGAAAGCGACACAAAACCATCACTAATAAATGGTTCAAAATCTCCATAAGTGAACTAAATGGGGATTTGACCTCGACCTTACTAACAGGATCAGAAACAGACTTCACCTCAGAAAAAGAACTATGCACATCTGTATCAAAATGAGGCAAACATTGTGACGACTCAACAAAACCACTGGGTTTTACTTTACTTTCCTTCCTTTGCTTTAACCTATAACAGTCAGATATCAAATGGCCTTCTTTCTTACAATAATTACAGGAAATCGACTTTAATGGTCTCTGTGAATGGGAGGGAGGATAGGATTAGGACGAGCTATTTACTGGATGTTGCCTACTATTTACATCATTTGTAGGTTTGGGCGAAAAATTTGTGGAATTATTTTGATTTCTGAAAAATTTCTGTGGTTTATTAAAAAATTGTGTAAGTGAAAAATCATCAGCTAAACGTGCAGCAATTTCCAAAGTTGCAGCTTTTTGTTCATCAATAAAAGTTTTAATGACGCTACTAATACATCTTTTAAATTCTTCATTTAAAACTAGCGGACGTAATTTCTCATGATTGTTATTTATTTTCTTTGATGAACACCAACGATCAAATAGTTGCTCTTTAGTTGTAGCAAACTCTACATAGGTTTGGTCACTCTGTTTTTCTGCATTCCTAAATTTTTGCCGGTAAGCTTCAGGGACCAGTTCATAGGCTTTAAGAATTAACTCTATTACAGTGTCATAAACTGAAGCCTGTTCTACGGACAACTGAGTGTAAATTTCCCTGGCTTTACCAATGAACACACTTTGTAATAACATTGACCATTTGTGTTTGGCCACTTTAAATTCTGAGCTATTTTCTCAAAATGCAGAAAATATTTGTCTACATCCTTTTCTTGAAAAGGAGGGACCAACCTGATGTTTTTAGCAACATCAAATATCTGAGAATTCTCAGAAAGGTGCAGATTCTTTTCAGCCAATTCCATTTTTTTTTTATTTCTAATTGAAAATTAAGTTCTCTTTCTTTTTCTCTATCCTGCTGTTCGATTTCTAATTTTCCTATTCGTTCTTGTCTCTCTATTTCTAATTTCTTTCTCTTTCCTGTCTCCCTATTTCTAATTTTCTTATTTCTTATTCCTTCTGAATTTGTAAGTTTTAATTTCCAAATCAAGTGTTTGAATGCTAAAAGTTTCCAAAACAGATTTATCAAAATAACCTTCTTCAACCAAATAATTTGCAATCACATTTTGAACTTCAAATTTTCTCATTCCAGATTTGACATTCAATTTCAAATGTTTTCCTAAGATAATTAATTAATCCTTTTTAAGTTTCTGAAAATTCTCCACCTGACACATAGACATGAATTGTTCTGGATCAAATGACATCTTGTAAAAATTTTATTGCTGACTTTAAAAAATTTTCTAGTTGACAAAAATATAATAATTTCTTTCTTAAAAAATTTCGAAGATCCCAAGACGAGCCCCCAATTTCTGTTATGTGGCAGAAACGCCCAATTAATAATTGTAAATTGAAGTCAGCAAAGATAAAACAAAATTGGCTCAAAATTAACTTTTTAATTAGATGAAAAATAATTATTTTACATGTTAAGTATACAATATATGACTTATCTGACAATAATGAAGTGCAAGTAATAATCCAAATGAATAGTTCACTTAATTCCACCAATAAATGTCCAATAGAATAATCCCTATAATCCTCACTAAATAGTTGATAATAGATTCACAATAATTGATATCGACTTCCAATACGAAAGATGTGCGTGATAATCCTATATAAAGTAATACATCCTGTATAAACTTATTAAACTGACTGACTTAACCCTTTTCAGCTACCTTACATAAATATATTTATTCTATCCAGAAAAATCTTCACAAGATATAACTATAACATTCTAATCAACTAATTATCATATGACTAAAATGATTATGTAAGGAAAACCTCTAGAAAAATCTATGTGTTAAATATTAAGTCAATGTTCTAGAAAAATCTACATGTTCTAAGGTGTAATAACCTTGACCATTGTTTATTGTAAACAAGTAACATAACTAGGCCAAACAAATTACATAATATGAAGGCCGTACAAAATAAAAACAATGAATAAAATGCATTATAGAATATTTACAACATTTAATTACCTATAACAGTTAATCCAAATTTTTGTGTCGGCCTTTGTAGCGTTTCTCCAGAAAAAAGGTTCAAACTCGATCTAATGTTTATTTCTTATGCATTCTTTCTGGTTTTTTTTCAGGAATCAGCTTTTTATATGCAAAAAAAAAAACAACAAAAAGCAAAAAACAAAAAACAAAACAAAACAAATCAAAACTATCAATAAAGTACCCCAAAAGAATACGAAATGGCAACCACACTTAAAATACTAATGAAAATGTGTCAAAAAATCCTGAAATCAAAAAAGGTGAAAATACTAAAAGTAATTCATGTTCCTTTAATTGCCCCATATATTTATTTCACAGTGAGCACAAATCACTCGCGAGCTAAAAATATAATGGAAAGTCCATTTTCCCCTTTTCAAAGTTGAAAAAAGGTGGATCCTGAAAAAGGCCATATTAAGAAATCAATTTTTCATGGTTAATAAATAACAAAATACCGAGGTTACTGAGAATTTAGGTTCTGCATACGAGCATTTCGACAATTCACGTATCATCAGTGCAGATTAAATCAAAACATTTGGAAATCCCTGAACCGAAATACGTGTAAAAACTAATACGATGTATAATTGTATATTTAATAAAACTTCTAAATTTTGTTTCCACCCATGACCTTTGAGGGTGGCTAGAATTATTTTTTTATCGTGTTTCGACTATCAGGTAGATTTAGTTTTAAAACAATGGTTTAAAAATCAATCAACGACAATTGTACATTTTATATATCTGTACCTTAGAGCGATTGTTGCAGCATAGGATACTGTTTCCGTTTCTTACGTATATGTCGGGTACTTTATAATTGATAGCATTCAATTTCTCGTACCGTCTAGTTAATTTATCTATTATTCCCCACATTTCCACTAAATTTGGGAATCCCTGAACCGAAATACGTGTAAAGTGTTCGGGTTCCGTTTTCTAGACATCTTTCTTTACACCTTTCCAAACACCCTAATCCTTACAACACTTGTTCATGGAACTCAGAAACGGAAAACGATTTACTTTATGTCTATAGGAGTCTAAGATGATGTTTATTTCGCTGAACTTTGATAACTCTTTATTTAGGGGCCGACTCCGACCTGCCATTGGGTGTGGGGTTTCCTTACCCTTCATTGAAGATCTTTTGGTGGCTTTGAGTTGTTGTTGCTCCCCTTTGGGTCGTTGTCTCTTTGACACATTCCCCGTTTCCCTTCTTTTTTCTACAGTATGTGAAATGTAAAAAAATACTGCAAGTATTAGAAATGTGATTTTTTTACTATTGTGTCACACCTTGCGTATTTGAGGAGACAGGTATACACATTTACAAGGTAACACATTTTGTGCTAACTACTTCCCGACCTGCTACATATGAACTGGAGAATAACCGATCATTATAGAGAAACTTTCTGGATATATTTCAGTTTTGCAAACATTTGGCTGCATTCTTTGACTCACATTAAAAATTGCTTGAAAGTTTTCTTTTAGTAATTAATTCATAAACTTTTGCAAAATAGCTATCTGTTCAAACATAAACCACAATCATATCTACTAAAACCTGTGTGAAAATTAGACAATTTCCATCTCATTTTGAACAATATAATCTATTGTGCCACATCTTTTTACCCTACTTGAACAAAAAAAAGTTTTATGTATAAAGCCTCCCTGAATTAAATAACATCAATTTATCAATTAATTTGTAAAATTCTAAATTTCGTAGATTTGACAGGGCCCATATTCGTCCTTATTGAATATGCTACATTATTTTACTTTCTAATGCAACTAAGGAAATGATCGATGGTTTTTGCCACCACAGAAGTACATACATTTTGAATAAGTAATGCACTAAAGGAATATCAGTTAAACAACAACTACAATTGATTTGAGTTCTGCAGATCGCTATCTATTAGTGATTTGTGGTACTCTACTGTTTCTATTCAATCAGCTAGGTGCTTTAATATCGGTATACCATGATTCCTTGTACTTTGCTTTGATGCAAATTTTATGAAAAGAAAATTAACAAGTGCTTTTGAACATTTTTTGAAATTGAGGATTTTCTATGTTTGGGCTCTAGTGCTGCTGATGAGGAATTAATTTCATACAGCGCATTAAACAACGGCAGTAGAATACCGAAGGAACAACGGAATGAAATTTACAAAAATCGAAGTCAAAAGACACGGCCAAAACGAGAACACAGAAAACAATGACCTTAGACAAAGAAAACAATGACGTTAGACAAAGCAGAGAAAGAGAAATCACAACATTCCAAACAAAGGCACTCACAGTGTGAACTCCAGTGAAACTGAGAGTGACATCAGGTGCTCCGGAAGGGTAAGCATGTTCTGCTTTAAAATTATCGCAGTTGGAGTTTTCATATGTGTCTCATGTTCATTTACTCCATATCCTTTCATGAAATAATTTATTATATTGAAGGTTTGATACAGAAATACAACAAAAATGCAGAAGTTATGGTTGTTTTCGAAGACTATTGTGGAAATGATTATAATGCTTTATTTAGCCAGGTTCTTAAAGGTAAATTCACTTTGATTATCTTATTTATTTCAATAATAAACATTCCATCATATTAAAATCATTATTTCAATTTCTTTTCAATAACTCTCAACCTGCGATATTAAAAATATTTTCGTCACCATGATTTGACAGACCGTTACAATATTTCTATTTTACAGATGAAAATAGATGTCTTTGGGTAGATCCAGAGTTTATTACCGAACTGCCATACACCGATTGTAACAAATCCGGACTTTTTTTTACTGGCAGTATAACAGGTGCAACGTGTGAAGCAGATCATACCAACCTTTTCGGAACAATTGATGATACCTCCGGTTTTCAGCGGGAGCTAACACTTTAAATACTTTAGTTTATTTGTTGCCTTGTGTATCATACTCTCATCTTTTAGTTTTGTCTCCTTTCATAATGTTTATGGTGCAAATTTGTCTTTTTATTATACTTTATAGAATACTTTATAGATTCAAGGAAGCTTTTCCGATTATTACCTTGGTACTGTTTTGGGGTTAGAGAAGTAACACGTACCATGGATTTAAATTCTGGTCTCCGGATAGGAAAAAAAATAAAAATCATCAACCACCCACCAAACAGATCTTTCAACACCGTATTATAGATGGCTGTCTAAAGGGTGCCAAGCGTAAAGCAAACCAAGCTTACCCTTCCGGAGCACGTCATGTTTTATAGGCGTGATGATAGTACTTTAGTTTTGTTGTGTTCTTATCATATTTGTTTAGTCTTTGTCAGGCTGTCTCAAGTCGTGTAAGATGAATTGCCATGGTTTTGGATTTTGAATTTCTCCTCCATTCTTTTTTTGCTGCAGTATTTGTATGTCCTGTATTTCAATTAGACAAGTATGTATTTAAATTCATCATTTCTTATATGACTTGCATTAGGTAATGTTAAAACAAACAACATCTTGGTTTTATCTGATAGTTTTGTAAAATCCTTGATAACTTTCTGATTTTATATAAATTTGTTTTCACAAGGTGCTTAATTCTTTCGAAAGAATATTTTGTGAAAAAATGTCGAAGCAGATAATTTTCTTCACATATTGATTTGTAATCCATCAGCAAATACCATAAAAATTTATCGGATTATGGTGACCCATTGTATTTGCGTATTTTTGTTTCTTCGTTTATACCTTTAATGTCAACTTTTATGCCTTGCAGCTGATCGTTTAACATCTTATGGTGTATTTGTAACAACAAGTTCAACATCTATGTATAAGCAATGCCTTCCATCAAGCAGTACACAATTCATGTTTTCTTACAATGGTCTTTATCATCTTTCAAAAAGGTAAGAGCAAATAAAAAGTGTACTTTACATGAAATAAGCTTAAGTGTACCGAGCTTACAAATTTACTTAGTCTGATCGGAGCACTTAAGTCAATCACCAAAGATCGAAAATTACGTTTGGCTGTTCAAATGTTTTGTATTCGATTCAAAGTCCAACCAATTTCTGTTATCTCTTTCTGGAACAATCTTCTGCATGTTCCGTTTGGGATATCCTTTCTTGGTGTCAAACGCATGTCAACCCTTGGGATGGCACTGGTTTGCATTCACATTTTGTCGGTGGTTTTGAACTTTTTTTGCTTTTTCAAATTTTGATTTCGGCTCCTGACAAAAAAAACTTTAGTAATTGTGTTGTTGCCCTCACTCAATTTCAGTTTTACTATTCTGTATCCTTATCAATTTCAGTTTCACTATTCTGTATCTTTATATTATTATAAATCGGATTGAAAGACCTTTGTCATTTGTTATAGAAGAAATCGATGGTTACTCTCAGTTAATGAAGGTAATATATCATGTTCGGTATTTCAATCTTAAGATATGTGACGTTAAAGTCGGTTCTGACCTGTTAGATAATTATCTATTTCATATTCAACGTAGGTTGTATGAAGCTCCGTGCTATTTCCCGCCAAATCTATTCGGTGTTTACCATTTATCATTAAAGATTACATCACTTTATCCTGATTATTACCAAATTTCATACTCTCTCGATAGTTAAATTAAAAAAAAATGTAAATGCTCGGCAAGCCTTGTAATTAAAATTTTTAAATTTTACTATCACTAGTGGATAAAATATGGAAAAGAACGGGATCTTGAGGTGTAATCTATATCTATTGTATAACAAAATAATATTTCCCTGTGAAAACAACCAAATGTAATAGTCTAATGAATTTCCATGATGTACTTGTGCAAATATAACTTAAATCTCATAACGCTACTGATAGCAAAAATCTTCTAAAACCCCCTAATAGACAGAAATTAAAGCTTTGCTAAGTAATAAAACGGTAACTGCATGAATATTGGGAATATTTTCCCTTGCAAGCTCTCGCAATATAAGAATTCTACTCGTGACACTATTCCCAAATATTCATTTCATAACCCTATAATATTTATGGACTTTTGCAGACTTGAACACGCTTTTTATCGAACTGTAAATTAATATTCACTGAAACAATCGGTGAAGGTTAGTAGTATCTTTGTTTGAAGGTGAATACTTGATTTTGTTGAGCAAATGTAGTGTGATACATGTATTAAGACAACAATAAAATAATATCAATTATAATTAATAATATGCCCAGTTGAAAAAAAATATCAAAAAGAGAATTTAAAATGCCGAAATTTCATATTATCAAAATCAAGTTGTCTCTTTCATATTAAGTACTCTAAAGTCAACCACTTACTTCTTGTAAAATTAATTGCTCATTAATATTACCGGGAATTTCATATATATGTTACAATAAATGTGTGTAATTGGTAATTTCATTAAATTACTGAAAATTTAGGAATTACATGTATTTCCTAATGGGTCTAGTAATTTCATGAATTTGGTGAATTTTTTCAGTACTTTCATGAAATTACTGAAATTTTTAGAGAATTTTACACACATTTACTGGAATCAAAATCTTTCAAAATTCTCTATCAAATTTACTTTTACCAACTTGTAAGCATGTTCATACCCACATACAATGTATTGGTATGTATTATAGAGACTTAAATATTTCTTTGAGTAGTTTAATAAGGATTGCTTCTCTTCTCTAGCCTGTGATTACCTTTCCTAACTTTAGTAAACAGCTGCGCCAAGTCGCATGATACGCCCGTCGTCACCCTTCAAAGCTTTAAGTGATTTAGGTAAGGGGTTCTCAATTCAGAAGCACCTATACTAATTAAGCTTGATATCTCTTAAGAAATTAATCTGCAAAGTTTGAAGTGAGATGATCAAAGTATTTATCAGTCAGAGCGTGACTTGTAAAAAATTGCCAAAAAAGTTCCATGACTCTTGCAAGAAAAATCAAAGTTACACGAATAAGTATACAGATCATGAGGCTATCATGTCCAATATCTCTACAAAGTTTAAAGTGAATTAGCCAAAGGGTTGTCAAGTAAGAGCGTGACATGTAAACAACTGCCTTAAAATTGAAGAATAAAGTCCACTAACTTTTGCAAGAAAAATCACAATTTCACGAAAAAGTATACAGATCGTGTGGCCATCGTACTAAATACCTATACAAGGTTTGAAGTAAATTGGCCTAAGGGTTGTCAAGTTAGAGCGCGACATGTAAAAAATTACCTTAAAATTGACGAATAAAGTCCCATAACTCTTGCAAGAAAATTCGAAATTTCACGAAAAAGTATACAGCTCGTGAGGCCATCATACCCAATAATTCTACAAAGTTTGAAAGCAGATGGCCTAAAGGTTGTCAAGTTAGAGCGCCATATGTGAAAAATTGCCTTAAAATTGACAAATAAAGTCCCATAACTCTTGCAAGAAAAGTCGGAATTTCACGAAAAAGTATACTGATCGTGTGGCCAGATTGAAGTAAATTGGCTGAAGGGTTGTCAAGTTAAAGCGCGACATGTAAAAAACTGCCTTAAAATTGACGAATAAAGTCCCATAACTCCTGCAAGAAAAATCGAAATTTCACGAAAAAGTATACAGATCGCGAGGCCAACATATCCAATACCTCTACAAAGTTTGAAGTTAATTGGCCAAACGGTTGTCAAGTTAGAGCACGACATATGAAACGGACGGACAGACAGACGGACGGACGGACAGACGGACGGACAGACGGACGGACGGACGGACAATCGGACATTGGTAAACCATAATACGTCTGTCATTAGACGGGCGTATAAAATTAAATATAGTTTCTTAGGTCTCACTGTTCACATTTAATCCAAACCATTTACATGTACATGTAAAAATGTCTCAAGACAGCATGAAAATTATATTTCTGTAATTCTTGTTCAAAATAAATACTTCCCAAATGATGTTAGATGAACTTAATAATCAACATGTTTAGACATTGATCTCACTTGCTGATTGGTTGTCTCGTGTCAGTTTCAAGAAATAGTGCAACCGGGTGTTGATGAAATTAACACCTGTATCATTGTCTGGCGAATTGATTTTTACATTTTATGACTAAGATAACTCAATATATTGATAATATGACATTTTTTATCAAAAATATTACACTGAACACCCCTGTCAATGAAAGGCGTAATGATACACATAGCAACGATGATAGCAACAAAATGGCGGCATACTTGAGACTGGAGACTACGGAGATCGCCATACGTCAAATAAATTGAGTAGGAATTAGAGAAAAAATCTCTAACATTGTTTTCCGGTTTATTACGATAATTTCTCACATCTCGATAGTTAAATTTTGACATTTTAAAGTTCTCGGATAAACCTCGAACTTTAAAATGTGAAAATTTAACTATCTCGATGTGAGAAATATACGTAATAAACTGGAAACAATGTTAGAGACTATATTTATAGCAATTCTTAATCCCCTTTATCAACAGTGTCAATCTTCAAAAATTCAGTTTACAAAAAACTCCTATGTTTAAGAAATTGTAGGGTCAGGATATCATGAACTTGTGGTGCGTTTTTTCTTTTGTTACATATAATCTTTTTCTTTACATGTAAGACCAGGGCGGGTAAAATCAAGCATGCTACCTGGATTGGCTGAACCAGATGAAAAGTTTCTGTTTCAGAAACAAGCTGAATTAGATTGGAAATTGTTTTTGTTCCAAAGATCGAAGGAGCTTAAACCAGGGAAGATTAAATATAGCTTTAATGGCTGTTTCAATTGTTTTCATGAACATGATTGTTCGTGTTTTTGGATATTGTTTTTATGCCTCCAGATCGAGGATCGGGGGCATATTGTTTTTGTCCTGTCTGTGTGTCTGTTTGTCTGTGTGTCTGTCTGTGCGTCCGAAACTTTAACCCTGGCTATAACTTTTGAACTGTGTAAGATGGAATTTTCATACTTGGTATGTGCATAGGTCTAATCAAGAGGAACATTACCGTTTTCACATATTTGACTGTAAAATCCTTATTATTTATCCTAATGAGACAGGGTTTGTTTTATGTTATTGCTAATGAAATTGCGCAACTGTGGTATGCTTACAGATTTGAGGCAGCATTTACCGTTCTTGAGAAACAAGAGGCCCAAAGGGGAACAAATGGAAAAAAATGATTTTTAAAATTTTTTGTCGGATCTTGGTGCATTATTTTTTGTAGGTTTCTTTTAGCATGTTTAAACAGATACATTTAACAATTAAAACCATTCCAATAAACAAGAGGCCCAAAGGGGCTTCATCTGTTTCAGAATAAAAGGGATCAATTGGGTGTTTTTATGATAATTAACACCTTTTTAACTATGTGAGATAGACTTTTAATACTTGGCAAGTGTATAGGTCTGGTCAAGTAGAACACAAATATGCTAAAAAAGGTCAAAGGTCAAGGTCACAGAGGTCAGAAAGGGGTAAAATTGTGTATTTTCATATATTTTACTGTATAATCTGGGGGCATATGTAGTGTTTCACAAACACATCTTGTTTAATCTTCTATTATTTTCCATTAGTGAAATTAAGTTTAGTTAACAATGACTAAGAATAAAATTTAGGGAGAGTTATAAATGCTGAACATTAGGCAAACCAAAACATTTGATAGTATTTCAAACAAGTACTATGAAGTGCTCCAGACCGGTTAATATATTTTTAGTGCTAATGTTATGTTAAATGCATCAGATTTAAGACCATTGAATTTTATAAAACGTCCTTGCTTTAGTTTGATGTTTTCATTTCAGTAATTGTGAGGTATATGTCAATGAAATATGAAAAAAAAATTATTACATAAATGCTACTTATTAAACAAATGGAACCTATTTGAAAATCAAATGCAACGAAACAGTCTAAAATTAAGATAAACTTTGTTATCAAAACACACCAGACGTTCAGACATCGCTATTTATGAAGAACTTTCTCTAGATGTTTACATAAAAGGAAAACAAGAATAAAATTACAATCTGAGTATTTGGATGTTCTGGAACACTAAATAACAAAACCAGGCATCGAGAGATATAGCCTACAACATTTTCCTCGAAAGCATGAACACATTCTTGATGTTCAAACGCATGGAAATCCTTGTTTTTCACAATATCATGCCTGGTAAACCAGATGGTCTCAACAAAATATTGAGACAGAAAAAAGGTATCTGCAACTTCCAGTTGAGAGCATGTGTGACGGAATGTTGACAAACGAGTGCAAGGTAAGTCCGTTTTCATGTGATCACGCATATTTTAAAACGTGTTTTAAAAAACCGAAGAATGCTTTTATATTCCGATATAATCGTGTGGAAATTTTCTGCTTTTCGTTTTGGCAAAAGAGCTTGAAATAAAGGAGAAATCACTTTTCTCCCGTTGAGCAACATGGTCACTTTGTGTATGTCTGGTTATAATTTCAATCGTTTCATTGTGTAAAAAGAGGTTTCTGTGAAAGTAACATCTTTGAATGAGGGGATACTATTCATAAACTCGCTGCAATTGCAGAAATAGGATTGATACACGCCCATAACAAATTAATGCCCACAACTTTGATAGGTTGAGATCTTCTGTCATATGTTGAGAACTTCTGTCGTTTGTTGAGACTGTCTATCACGAATTGCTAGCGGTTTACGGATTTTTGCTCACATTAAATTGGAAGTAATTGAGATTATTAATATATTGCTTTGTCATAATTTATTTTTTTGTACAAAGCAATCAAAACGTTTTGTAAACAGCGTTAAAATAATAATCAGCGAACATTTAATTTAAAAAAACTAACAATAAATATAATTTTAAAATCTTATTTTATTATCCCGTCTATCTGAATCACTTTCAATTTCAGACATACATCTTGTCTAAACTGTAGAAGTTATTGTTGACCGAGAAGCAGGGTGGAGAAATTTCAATATCCCGCTATTCCATTTGTATTTGATCTTTAATTATGTGAAGCATTTAGTTATTGGGTCTGTAGTTGGAATTGCCAGAGTAGAGTTTCATTCTATGGAAAACGTAATTGGCCTGATACTCAATAGAAAAATGTTTTAAATGGTGTAATTGATGGTAATTGTGCATGCATTGTTTATGTTCAGTATTCATGAATATTTATCCGATTTGTATTTGTTTATGCAAATAAAATAATTTTAAACTAAACTAATATTTATTTGAGTCCGAAAACGGTTTCAATAAATTAAACTTTTCGTTGTCTTTCATTTGTATATTGCCGGACTAACATCGCAAAAGTAAGATTAAATTATTTCTCAGATGAACAAATACAAGACTATGGAGAAAATGTTCTAACTAATTGAAGCATACCATTCAATTGGGAAATTTCTGTTACAGACCTAATACCTAATACAGACAATATGTTCCTTACGTTTATCATTGCTAATGTATTATTATTATAATAAATTGGAAAAATGATATCTTTTGGATACACATAGATGAATTAACATAGTAATAATCATATCCTACAAAGTGTATGCAGATAATAACACCAAACCTGACGTACTCCCTCAGTATGTATTTAATGACTAGTATTAAAACTATAGGACCAATTAAACCTCCTTTGATTATACCATTCTTTACATGAAATAATTCAAAATGATATCTTCCTAATAACATTTCACAAATTATTTTGTTTTGCATTCCTTTCGATTTGTTATTCTTATTACATTTAGTAAATACTGTTTCTCGTCATCAAAATATTGTTTGAATTTCAGATTAGGGAACTTTAAACGTCGTTATTTGACAGGGAGCACATGTGGCACAGGATGAAGCTTCTGATTTTACTCTTGCTTTATATCTTATTATCTCTCCTTTTTGGGGTTTATTTTTTTGTATTTTTGTCCTATACTGAATTTTTTTTAATTTTCAGTGCTACGATTGACTCTTTAATACACTTTGCCAGTTATTTTGTAAATAACTTGAAAAAATACTTTCAAATACAAACAGTTAGTAAACTAACGACTGAGCAAATTTAAAATTTTGTTTCAATGACCAAAGTTATTTGATGTGCATTATGCTAATATAATGATAGCAAGATAAAAGTAAATCAAAAAATTTATACTGTCTGGTATGGCTAACAGATCTAAACAGACTCAATTTATAATTTGTTGGACGGCCCGGGTAAGGGGGTCTTAAATAGCACATTTATTTTGCCCTTTTTAAAAACATTTGAATGTGCGGGTAGTGTCGTATTATCATCTTATCTTAAATCTGCCATATTATTTTCAATAATAACCGCTCCAAACAAAAGCAATAACTAAAGAAAAGAGTTCAATCTTACAAGAAAAATCTCAAATTTCTAAAGAAAAAATAGACAGAAATACACAAGCATGAAAATTACAACGGGCAGAGTTTATATGCCTTTTTGTAGCAAATAAACAGTAAATAAATGCTAACTCTTCTTACAGTAACGGTAAAGTTATTTGTTTCTAATCATACATGTATATTAGTGAACATTTAATTGCAGACTTTCAATAACTTTGGCTAATTTAAAATAACCCCAAATCGACATCCTTTGACAGAATCTAAGCAGCTAAACATATGCATACTAAAGAACCTGAGACAGAAGGTCTAAACCAGCGACAGAAGTTCTCAACAAACTACAGAAGACCTCAATCTATCAAAGTTATTGACATTTATTTGATATGGGGCTGTGTAGCTCCTATTTCTGCAATTGTAGCGAGTATATCAAGAATATCCTATTATCCAAACATATTATTTCACGGAAATCTCTTTTTACCCTGTTATGTGGTAGAAACGACCAATAAATTATTGCAAATTGAAGTCAGCAATTATAAAACAAAACTGGCTCAAATTAACTTTTAATAAGATGAAAAATAATTATTTTACAAATTAATACAATATATGACTTATCTGACAATAATGAAGTTCAAGTAAATATCCAAAATTATAGTTCACTGAAGTCCACCAATAAATGACCAGATGAATATTCCTAATATAATCCTCACTAAATAGTAGATTATAAATTTACAATAATTGATGTCGATTTCCAATACAAAAGATGTGCGTAATAATCCTGTAGAAACCAATTAATCCTGTATAAACTTATTTCACTGACTGACTCAACCCTTTTCTGCTACCTTATATAAATACATTTATTATTTCTAGAAAAATCTATCCACAAGATACGACTGGAACATTGTAATCAACTGACAATCACATGACTAGAATGATTATGTATGGAAAACCTCTAGAAAATTCCATGTGTTAAATATTAAATTTAGATTCTAGAAATTTCTATATGTTCTAAGGTGAAATAACCTTAACCATTGTTTATTGTAAACAAGCTACATAACTAGGCCAAACAAATTACATAATATTAA
>MJUU01067379.1:130014-145765 GCA_002080025.1 Modiolus philippinarum
TCCAATGTTAAAATTAAGATCAGCCCTGGCGGCCATGTTTTTTATTGGATCATTACAAAATGAGCAATCTTTGTGAAGGACCTTTCATACATCATTCCTGTAAAGTTTGGTTGAATTTGCTTTAGTTGTTTCAGAGGAGAAGATGAAAATGTGAATTTCTCATAGGGCAAATGTTAAACTCTGTTCCTTGCTGGCGACCATGTTTTTTTACCAATCCAAATATAATGACCAATCTTTGTTAAGGACCTTTAGTATACCATCCTGTAAAGTTTGGTAGAGTTTGCTTCAACAGTATCAGAGGAGTTGTTTTGTTGAATTTGCTTCAGTGGTTTCAGAGAAGATGAAAATGTGAATTTCCCATACGGCCAATGTTACACTATGTTTTGTGCTGGCCGCCATGTTTTTTGTCGAATTGGAAGAAAATGAGCCATCTTTGCAAAGAATCTTTAGTAAATCATTCCTGTAAAGTTTGGTTGAATTTGCTTCAGCAATTACAGAGGAGTTGATGAAAATATGATTTTTCCCATAGGGTCCTATGTTAAACCCAAGTTCCGCACTGCCGGCCATGTTTTTTAACAGATCTGAACGAAATGAGAAATCTTTGTAAAGGACCTTCCATACATCATTCCTGTAAAGTTTGGTTGAATTTGCTTCAGTGATTTTAGAGAAGATGAAAATATGAATTTCCCATAGGGCCTATGTTAATCTATGGTCCGTGCTGACGGCCATGTTTTTTGTCGAATCTGGATAAAATGAGCAATCTTTGTAAAGGACCTTTAGTACATCATTCCTGTTAAGTTTGGTTGAATTTGCTTCAGCAGTATCAGAGGAGTTGATGAAAATGTGATTTTTCCCATAAGGTCCTATGTTAAACTCAAGTCCGCGCTGGCAGCCATGTTCTTTTATCAGATCAGAACAAAATGAGCAATCATTGTAAAGGACCTTCCATACATCATTCCTGTAAAGTTTAGTTGAATTTGTTTCAGTGGTTTCAGCGGAGAAGATGAAAATGTGAGTTTCCCAAAGGGCCAATGTTAAGCTAAGTTCCTTGCTGACAGCCATGTTTTTTGTAGAATCGGAATAAAATAAGCAATCTTGTAAAGGACCTTTAGTGCATCATTCCTGTAAAG
Organism: Modiolus philippinarum; assembly: GCA_002080025.1. NCBI lineage: Eukaryota > Metazoa > Mollusca > Bivalvia > Mytilida > Modiolidae > Modiolus > Modiolus philippinarum. The sequence goes on from MJUU01067379.1 coordinate 131,145, forward strand.
TTTGATTAAATTTGCTTCAGCTGTTTCAGAGAAGTTGATGAAAATGTGATTTTTTCACACAGAGTCTTATGTTAAACCCGAGTTCCGTGCTTCAGCCATGTTTTTATTGGATCGGAACAAAATAAGCAATCTTTGTAAAGGACCTTTTATACATCATTCCTGTAAAGTTTGGTTGAATTTGCTTCAGAGGTTTCAGGGGAAATGTTAAAAGTTAACAGATGGACGGGCTGATGACGGACGCCAAGTGATGGCAATAGATCACACTGACCCTTTCAGGTGAGCTAAAAATGGATAACAGGAAACACCTACAATGGATGAAAATTATAATTTCATGCCACAATCTGCTATGGAACTGCACATGAAGAATCGAATAAGACAAAAAGACAAACGTACACATCGATAGGAACTCGGGACAGCGGTAGGGTTAAACCGGTTTATGGGTATCCAAACCTCCCCCTTTTCTGTCCCGTTTCCGTATAGTATAATAAACATACGAATAAAGCCCAATACAGGTAGACCACTAACTCCATGACCACAATATTGAAGGGAAAGAAAAAAAAACAATACATTATTTAGAAAGATGGGTCAAGGGGTGCCAGCTGGCTCAAAGGATAGAACACTTTCGCACTAAGGTAGAAAAATCAAATTCAAAACTTCCCGAAGGTTTCGGTCAAGAATAATCATAGATTTCAGTAGACATCGGCAGTATCAGTGAGAGGCCAGTATGTGCGCATAATTTTCAGGTCATTAGGTCTCAAAGCTAATTTAACGCTTTTTCAACACCTTTTTTATAGTTAAACTGTTTATTGTTATTTAGATTTCAATTTTGATATGTTTCCATGTATTTAAGATATATTCCTCAAATGTTGTAAAAAAAAACTACAGGTGCTTAAGATATATCCTGTTGAACATTTCAATGCACTAAACCCTTTTTATTTCTTGTTATAGATTGCAGGGACATGAGGCCCGTATCTTTTTATCTATTTTGATTGAAGTCAATCAAATGATTTGTAAAACAATTCTTCAAAAGAGAGCTGAGTTTAATATTTTAGGATTGCCAGCGAGAAACTACTTTAAAACTTATATCTACTATTTATCACTTTGGATGAAATCATATTAAGGATGAGGATTGTCCGATTAATTTTCTGATAAACAGTTTTGCAAATTATCATCGCCCAAACTGGCAAATAATCATATACACTATGACAAATTATAGCAATTGCCTACTTTTGATTAACATTTTTTTCAAAATCAGTTTCAATTATTTATGCTTATGTCATTTTCATTGAGGAATTTTGTGTAACATTAAAGCGTTGACAAATGAATAAAGGAAACACGCTTAGATAAAAAAAACTGCCAGACATAGTATGAAATGAGCATCAGATTTAAATTAAGATATTACAGTGACTGGATATGAGAAAAATATAAAAACAAAAACGGTGAAAAGCAGATTTGGTATTTACCTTTCATTATTTTTTTTATGCTGATACCATTGATTGAAACAACAATACAATGCTAGGTGTCACTTAATATTATTGTCATTTGCTTGATAGCTTGGTATTCGCTTGATATATTCACGTATTTGTTTTTTAGGTGGAATGCTGTTTATAATTCCATCAGCTACACAAGATGATGATATTTATCACCAGTTAAACATAGTATTGAAATCTATGTTTGAAGATAAAATTATATCACAGGTATAACTCGATTTAAAAATTTTCAAATATGAACTGAATTTTTTTTTCGCAGAACTTATTACAGCATTACGCTGAAACTGTCTCGGTGTCCTCATCCTGCCAGAAATCCACCTTATAAATATTATTATAAACGCCATCCCCCACAGAGGTATTAACTATTCTACAAATATGACATTTTTATTTTAGCTATGTCCGAAAAAGACCTCGATATGTTTTACCTTAGCCCTTGCCCTCGGATTTCAGCCCTTTATTTTCATACCCCTATTTGCAATAGATTGCACGCGTTATTATGGAAAAAAGTGTTTAAGGTAAATCTAAAATATATTTTTTTTAATTTACAGCTGGAATTTGAAAATATATCTCTTAATGAGTATATGAGATCTGAAAAAGAGCTGAAACAACCATTTGATGAGGGAGCAGAAGAAGTAAAAGACCTGCAGTTGGTGTCGTGTGAAGTAGTTAAGCATATGATATTTAAGAATGAAACCGGTATTCCTTTCATATATCTTGCAGTGGAATCAAACATTTTTATGTTCTTAGAACAAAACATTACGTGTCTTGACTTTCACCAATATCAGAAAAACTACGACTGTACTTCCGAACGAACGTTGCATTGTCATGAGTGTATTTTGTCCGTCAGTCTACAACTCTTTTGCAACAAAAAATGTATCTCCAATTTTAGATAAAGTTTTTTTTCCGTTGTAGTATAGGCTGTTTGCATATATTCCACATATTCGGAATACAGTTTCCTGTTTTGACATTTGCTCTGTCCTTAGCTTAATTTGGCTTTACATTTAGATCGTATTAGTTATTTGTTATCTATTAGTTTTTAAATAATTTTGAGTTTATGGTCTTCGAAATGTTTAGATTTTATCTGCACTGACGAGGCATAACTTGTCGAAATGCACATATGCAGAAACTAAATTCAAAGTCACTTCGGTATTTCGTTATTTATTACCACTGAGCTGACGCCACTGCTGGTGGACTGTTAGTCCCCGAGGGTATTCGCAAACCTAGTAGCCAGTACTTCGGTGCTGGCCCGAAAGTCGGTTTTATTTGAAAATTTGTTTTTTCATCACTTAGGAAAAATTGGTTCAAACCTAAGTAGTATCTCCCTTTTGCTTTACGCTGTCCTTATCTGATTTTGGCTTTCTTTTCTACATCTTTTGGTTATTTGTTCTGTATCAGCTTTATATTTTGGTTTATGGATTTCCAAATGTTTTTACTTAAACTGCACTGAAGAGACATAAGTTGTCGAAATGCGCATATGCATAAACTAAATTCACAGTATCTTCGGTATTTTGTTATTTAACAAGATTTCCAGAGATCTCCTTTCCTTTATTTTTGATTTGGGCATGTGATTTTATTGATACACCGAAGATACGAAAAAAAAGCTAGACAAATTTTCATGGCATTTCAATCGTTAGTGATTGAATTATTATGATTAAATTATTTCTAGATAAAGGTAATTAATAAATTATATCATCTTATCTTTTTAATATTCTTTGATATAAACATAAATACGAATACCTGAAATAAAAAAAAAGAAGAAATTTTGGTTTAATTTCTGAAAGCTTAAAATAATACTGAAATTGAACACCATCCAGACACGTAAAACAATTTCCCGTGGAAGAGATGTATGCTCTTTATTTTTCTTAGATATGGTGTACTTTTACATGAGACAATATCTCATGTGTGCACTTTGTTCAATTACTATTATTTAAATTTATGTAACTTCTAAAACCGAAGGATTAACTCACTCAATCGTAGTTTTGTCCTGAGCTATATTTGATATTACTAATTATTCGGATTTCGTTTTGTTTTATGCATTTTAAACTTTTTATCAATATGGATTTCCTTTGTTTGGGTTCTAGTGTTGCTGATGAGGAATTAATTTCCATTAATTTTAATGGCCATACAGCTCGTTAAAATTATTGTAGTTGGATTTAACATATGTGTTGTGGTCTCATGTTCATTTACTCCATATTCTTTCGTAAAATAAACAATATTTTTTATTTCAACCTCGGTAAAACCAGCTTTTTGAGAAATTTGAATTTGAAAAATTTCAATCCTTTTTTTTCATTATGCTGGAAACTTGTCGCAGACAAGTTATTTATTGTATTTATTGATTTTATGTTTCTATAATTACATTTTATAAATATTAATTTGAATTCCGTCAGTTTGATAGGTGAACATCGATCACTTGGCATATCAATGTAAAGTTGCAATTCCCATGAAACATATTTGACCACGTGTTCATATGGCGGATGAATTTGTGAAAATAGAATCCCATTGCACATGAAGTACTTCCCTGTAAATAAAGTTGTTTTTTATATTTCGGGTTTAAAATGTAATTATAAGAATTGAGTGCATTATTTTGAAGTTTCATAGGGACTATGAAAGGGTTGACCGGGCGCACATTTTCAACATGAAGCGCTACCGCGCTTCATTAAAAATGTGCTTCGGTCAACCCTTTCATATCCCAATGAAACTTCAAAATAATGCATTCAATTCTTAAGAGTCCAAATTGTTCGAGTTCTTTATTGATTGTGTAAAAGAAGCTGTATTCATTTTGTGAAAATAGCTATATGAATTCTACCCAGCAATAATGCCTTTCAATGTTCTACCGGAAATATTTGTTAAGTTGGATGCTGATACTTTATGTTTCATCTTTTGCATTTGTTACCACTGGGTCGATGCCACTGCTGGTGGACTGTTAGTCCCCGAGTGGTATTCACCAGCCCTGTAGTCAGTACTTCGGTGCTGACCCGAAAGCCGATTATTTTTGAAACCTTCCAATATCTAAAATTTTGTAAATTTTATTGAAAACTAAGGAGTATCTCCCTCATGCAAAGCTCTGTCCTTAGCTGATTTTGGCTTTAACTTTAGATCACTTTGGTTATTTGTTCTCTGTCAGTTTTTAAACATCTTTGAGTTGATGGTCTTCCAAACGTTTAGATTTTATCTGCACTGATAAGACATAAGCTGTCGAAATGCGCATATGCAGAAAGTAAATTCACAGTGACTTCGGTATTTAGTATTTGCAAAGTTCTTGTAATTCCAAGAGACTAGTTATTTTTTTTATTTCAGCCTGGCAAATCTTTTTGATGAAAAAGTAATTTAAATATTGGGTTTCAAAAAATGTTTATAACGCTTACTCTTAACATTTATAGTATATATATTCTTTGATAGACAGGCTATTCAAGGGTCAGTGTCGTGTCACACATTCAGTTTCCTACTTATCCTTAAATTACCAAAACAGAGGTCAATGAAAAATTGATTCGAAGCTCATAGCCAGATGCGATAAATTGAAGAAATTGTTTTAAATAGTGGAAAAAGAATATTTCAAGGTAAAACGTAGAACTTGAGACCCTCATTATAATATTTTACAGGTGTACTTGGACGGGAAAGAGCATGAATGGTGATGGAGCTGACTAGAACCTTTGCTTATAATCCTGTTTTTGACAATCTAAGTGAAGATAGAACAATCGAAGAAAAAAAGGAAATAACAGATGAATTCTTCAACAGATTTGTAAATAACTACGAGCAATTTACAAAAGACGTTTTTGAGTGTTTTCCTAGACTAGTTATTCAAAAAAATATGTGACAGTTATATGATACTATATGATGCTACGGTATATTTTGAAAGAGACCATGGACATTAATATTTTTATGTTTTGCTAATCATGAATAATACACAGTTTTATCTTTTTAATATTTTTCTAAATTAAAAGATACTTTTCCATCCAGACATAAATTTTTACAGCTGAAATTGAAATCAGCTTAAATATGAAAGTATAGCTCTTCTCGCTCATTCATTGATAGCATGATTCTGACATCATGGTAGAAATGCTGATAGCTGATGTTTAGCTGGTGCTGTTGCTTTCAAGGATTAACAGATATGCCAAATAATGTATGCAATATGGGAAATAATGTATACGAGAATTCATGGATTGAATAACCAAATTCTGGTTCAGTTTTTCTGTTGTGCCATGTAGCGTTTCAAAACAAGTCAGCTAAGCTAGTGATAAAAAAACTATCCATTTCGGCCCATTTCAAACCACCTTTCACTTAATTTTGACAGAGGTTACCCCTATAATCTAATTTCTCTATGATATGTCAAGTTTAAACTGGTTTTGACCCGTAAGATAAATTTTCTTTATTCAACATATGTTGAATAAAGCCCCGTGCTATTTCCCGCCAAATCTATTCGGAAAACAATTCTCGGTGTTTATCNGCGATAAACCCTTTTTATTTCTTGTTATAGATTGCAGGGACATGAGGCCCGTATCTTTTTATCTATTTTGATTGAAGTCAATCAAATGATTTGTAAAACAATTCTTCAAAAGAGAGCTGAGTTTGATATTCTAGGATTGCCAGCGAGAAACTACTTTAAAACTAATATCTACTATTTATCACTTTGCATGAAATCATATTAAGGATGAGGATTGTCCTCGCAAGCCTCGCAATTAAAATTTTTAAATTTAACTATCTCTAGTGGATAAAATATGGTAATGATCGGGATCTTGTGGTGTAATCTATATTTATACATATTGCTGAAATGACCAAAAGATATTTAGCATAGTTCTTTTTTCGAATACTATGAAAGTGCTATTGTTCGTGGGATTCGAACTTTCGTGGATTTCGCGGTTCGCCTTAAATAAATTTGGTTTTTTCGTTGAACTTTAATGAATAGAATTCTAAGCCACAAATTTAAGCACCCACGAAATAGTGATATTTATGAAAACCACGAAAATTGATGTCCACAAATAAAAGTGCGTCCACAGTATTTCAATTGTCTTGTTTGCATTCTATGATATTTTACTGTCTATTTTAAAGGTTGGACATAATAATGTCAGATAATTTTGAAGGGGTTTCCTTTCAATCCAGCAAAAGATTTAGACCTAGTGGGCTTAAGTTCATCTTTTGTATAAAGAAACGTTGTAAACGGGAACAGGTACAACGATTTCAAATACTTCAATTTTTTTTTATTTTGTTAACTTTGCAAATGTTTGACATCTAAATTAACAAATGCTGGGGGAAAGGTGGATAATACCACGGAGACACCATAAGACTAAGTATGAGATAATAAAATGTAAGTTTTACACGACCCGTTTTCTGTTCAAAATCAAAATGACATGGTGATAAATAGCAGCTTTATGTCACATTGTGATTGCAATTAATGAAGATGAAGAACAATAATGAAAGCGTTGTTCCTTTGCTTATTTTTACCATGTATTTAAAGAGCCTTTGTCTCATGTGCATACATTCCATATTCTTCCATTCACCTTTTGTCGGAAAAACTTCGTCTAAATACAAGTATCATTTTCAAAAGTTATTTTTATCATTCTTAAAATCAAAACATTGCTTCTGTGCAAATACACAGCACGTTTGATCAATACGTTATATATGTTTTCATTGTCATCGACCTCTTTCATTTGTATGAAAAAATGGGGGTAGATGTCAAGAAGAACATCCTCCAAGTTTAAAAGACCCAAAACAAAGCATCTAGGGTCACGGTACGGTCTTCAACACAGTGGAAACCTCACACCATATAGCACGATCTAAATGATCCGAAAAAGTAAATAAAAAGAAGAATGACTGTGTAATGAACTATAACTAACTTTAATCTATCATGGCACAGCATTTTTTTTATTTCGGTTAATGGACTTCCAAATGTTTTGTTTTTATCTGCACTGATGAGACATAAGTTGTCGGATACACACATGCAGAAAATAAATTAACAGTATTTATTACCACTGGGCCGATGCCTCTGCTGGCGGACTCTAAGTCCCCGAGGGTATTCACCAACCCAGTAGTTAGTACTTCGGTGCTGACCCGAAAACCGGCCTTATTGAATCTATTATATCTAAGGTTTACAATTTTTTTTTTGAAACTAATAAATATCCCCCTCATGCATAGCTCTATCCTTTGCTGCATTTGGCTTTTCTTTTTTAATACTTTTGGTTATTTATTCTCTTTCAGCTTTTACACGTTTTTTTTTGGTTAATGGACTTCCAAATGTTTTGGTTTGATTCTAGAGGAAAATATATGAAAATACCAAATTTTACCCCTTTTTGACCTCTGTGACCTTTGACCTAATTGTTCCTCTTCATAAGACCTATACTCTTGCCAAGTATTAAAAGTCTTACATAGTTGAAAAGTTGTTTATTACCATAAAACACCCAATCTAACCCCTTATTCTGAAACAGATGAAGCCCTTTTGGGCCTCTTGTTTGTTGAAATGGAGTATCTGTTTAAACATGCTATAAGAAACCTACAGAAAAATACGGCATCAAGATCGCCAAAAAATAAAAAAAATCATTTTTTTTTCCGTTTGTTCCCCTTTTGGCCTCTCGTTTCTCAAAAAATGTAAAAGCTACCTGTCGATATACTACAGTTGCGATTTTTTATTAGCAATAACATGAAACAAACCCCCACTCAATAGGATGAATAATGAGGATTCAACAGTCAAATATGTGAAAACGGCCAATTTTACCCCTTTTTAACATCTGTGACCTTGACCTTTGACCTAACCTAATTTTTTTTGCATATTTATGTTCCTCTTGACTAGACCTATACACCTGCCAAGTATAAAAAGTCTACTTTATATAGTTCAAAAGTTATAGCCAAGGTGAAAAATTCGGACGCACAGACACACGAACAGACAAACAGACAGACAGGACAAAAACAATATGATCATCGATCTGGGGCATAAAAATAAACTTTATCTTCGATATTTTGTTATTTCAACGAAAATTGATTTCTAGGTAGATTTTGAGGCTGCAAATAAGGTGGAATCATCGAATTGGTTGTCTGGGGTGACATAGGCTATTGTTTGCAATTGCAATTCTAGTTATGTCGCCCCAGACGTAGTCGGGACGACATATTGTTTTGGTCCGTTTCTTTGTTATTATTTTTCATTATTCTTTCTTTCTCCCAATGATTTTTGTCCGCCTATTTTCTCAAAGATGCATGGACAGAATTCATTCAAACTTGACACAAAGTTAGATCACCATAAGAGGATGTGCATGCACTGACAAACATTTTCAAAATGGCTGCCGCTTTCAAGGATTAAATTCTGATTTTAAAAGGGGTAACCTGAAGACTTTTGTGGCCAAGTTTGTTCTAAATTGTCAAGTCATTTAGAATAGATCACTGAATGAGTCTTATCATAGGATACAATATTAAGTGGCTAGAAGTTATTTTGAATTAGATACTTTTATGCCAAACCAAATTTGGTAAGAAGACAAAACAGGAACAATCGATCTTAGACCTTAAAAATATAAGAGTTATCCCTTAGAATGCAACTACTCATGTGACTCCCTTCCTACCATTTAAGATGTGTCAACAGAACTTAAAGTGAACGCCCAGAAACTAGTGTACTAGTGAGAAAAATTCTTGTTCCAATCAGCAAATTATTTTGAGAGTAATATCTTTGAACGAGTTTCCTGATTTGACTTATTTTCAAATGCTTACATGCTTACATGGGTTCACACAAGGACTGTTGATACCAACTATCTATTTGGCACATCGACTCCAGAAAAAATCTTCGAAAGGTTCCAGTAGTGTAAAAAGCATTTATCTTGCTGGCAACCATCTGGATATGTGGATTGTGCCTACGTCTTAGGATTTTATTATGCCAAGTTTTCTTACAATTGGCTCGATGAGTGCCCTTTGGTTGTTTAAATGTTTTGATCGTCTTCTACCAGTCTTTTTGTCGGGCAATGGATGACAGCGATTGTAAGAACAGTTTGCCAGTTAAGTTTATGTTTGTTGACGATCCCGCATCCATGGATCAATGGCAAAAAGACATGGATGTAGTGTTGCTCAGCAATTAGCAATGAACTCTGCTCAACCGGTGCTAGGGGCCGTCTTGAACTTGCTATGATGTATGAGTAATGCTCATTGTTGAAGGCCTCATGCTGACTTCAAGATGAAGAACAACAATAAAAGCGTTGTTCAATTACTTGGTTTTACCATGTATTTGTTGAGATATTGTCTCATTTGCATTTTCTCCATATCCCTTCATTGCTAATGATGGAAAATTGTTGAACATTTTGTTAAAAGTGAATCTACCAAAAACAATTGTGGCCAAGTTTTTTTTATCCCGATTGGTCTAGCTGTTGCAGAGTAGATCTTTGAATGCATGTTTGAGTTGGGTTAATTTCTAAATCTAGGTCCCCTCTCCTGGCAATTTTGCAAAGGGACCACCAAGTGTGTTTCCAACTGGCTCTATAGCTTCAAATAATATCTAAGAAAGCATAAAACTTTATGCCTAGAGTTAAACTTTGTTATGTTGGTAAATGCTGGATCTAAGACACTATTTCAAACAGAAAACAAAACTTTTAAAACTAATATGAAGAAATTCGATTTCAATTGACCAAGTTCTTTCAGAGATCATAGAAAATGTCTACAGGGTTAAATTTTCAATGGTGTCCCACTGGCGACCAGCTTGGATATGATTCCATTCTGCTTGATATTGTTTTAAAGTGGACAACTTCAGGGCTTCGGTGAATTTGTTTCCAATTGGCAATCATTTTCAGGGAAAACATTTCTCAATAGGGTTCAATATCAAAATATCAAAATATCTTGCCCATTGATGGCCATCCCGGATAAGTTTCAAACATAATACACTTTTTTTTGTGGAGTGAACCATTAGTTTCAAGAAGTGTTTAAAAATATTACGATTGTCACCGGACAATGTACGACAACTGACGAACTGATGTCGAATGCTTACCTTGCTTTGGCCTGTTGTATTGATTTCGTAATATGTAAATTAATATTTTTTTTCTCATGGCCACTTCGACAGCTTTTGTCGCTTCAGTGCAGATCAAAATATAACATTTTGAAAAATAGAAAAAAAAAAGAAAAAAGAACTGCACAAGAAAAAACCTCAATAAAACAAAAAACAAAAGACAAATGTAAACACCGATAGGAACTAAGGAAAACCGGACTTGATACCGACAGTAGTGAAAGCTAGAGGTTGGGTTAAACAGGTTTATGGGTACCCAAACCTCCCCTTTCTCTATCCCGTTTCCCTTTAGTATAATAAACATACGAATAAAACCAAGACAGGTAGGCTGCTTGCTCTATAACCACTAAAGGAGAATTATTTAACAAAACGATATATATAAACAACATTTTATTCAAATTATGACCATATTTTTTACACTCTCGCTAGTTACAGCAGAGAGATATAGTTAAAGAGATCGGCAACTCTACTATCACCCAATATAAATTACAACAAACATGGTACAGCCATACCAGAACTTCTTAAACTACTTTTAATTTAGTCGACATATTTCTAAGCCGAAAAGTGAAATGTTTTCCTGAATAATTTTATAGTACAGTTTAGAAAATTTGAATGAAAAATATGGATAGGCAAAAAAGAAATAGGCAAAGAAAGCGAAGACTTCGTGTGGAAATCTATCGACGATGATTGTTGTGTCCCATGTTGACTTTTGAAACTTCTCTTTTATTTCCGTGATAAGAACTTCCTAGTTATGAAAACTGGAAAGTATTTTACCTTGTTGGTAGAGTTTAGATACTTTTATTATGATATTTTCATGTTTTTTCGAGATATTAGTGATTTATAGTTGTGAAGTGGAAGTTTTATCGAAGTCTCGATGGCGGCGCGATTTCCCGAGAATTCGTAATGTTGCCAATCTCTTTAATTATATGTCTCTGGTTACAATGTATTTGAAAATTTTATAACGCTCTCCTCGACAGGCCTCGAATTTAAAATATAGCTATCTCTAAGGGGTAAAATTTGGTAACTAACAGAATTATCTAACAGATTGAACGTTTTTCAGCAATTGTATGTCTGCTCCACAATTGCATTCGCACTACAGTAATTATTATTTTAGTGAAAAAAGGACAGGCCACGTCATACAGGATGACATTTTACTGTTTACGGTTCTTACATTTTGAAATTAATGTCATATCTAATTTTTTCATGTGATTTGTTTCTTTGTTTTCCGTTATATATCTACTACAAATAATTTAAAATTTTCATTTTGCATCTAATGTTTTCATGATTCGTCTATAGAATGCTTTGACTAGACAAGTGACAAACATAAGTAACGATAAGAACTCGGGACAGCCGGACTTGGTACCTGTACCGGCACTAGTAAGCCAGCGGTAGGGTTAAACCGGTATATGGCACACATACTGGCCTCTCACTGATACTGCCGATGTCTACTGAAATTTATGATGATTCTTGAACAAACCCTTCGGGAAGTTTTCAGTATGGTTTCTCTTCCGTAGTGCGACAGTGTTCTACCAGCAGGCTAGGCCCCTTGAGGTAGCCGGCAGTTTAGCGGCGAGCACCCCTTGACCCATCTTTCAAAATTACGTATTGTCTTTTTTTCTCTCTATTCAAGATTCTGGTCATGGAGTTAGTAGTCTATCTGTATTGGGTTTTATTTGTATGTTTTTATACTACAGAGAACGGGACAAATAAAGGGGGTGTTTGGGTACCCATAAACCGGTGTAGCGTGAGATCTGCCAGCCCGTAAGAAATGCCAGTTCCGTTTCCGGAAAAATACAATGTCTCTTCCGCTGTGAAATTTGGAAGCAAATAGTGACTTCCGGTCAAGAAATCAAGAAGTGAAAGTAGAAAAATGAAAGCACACGTGTGGGAATACTGAATGTAAGTATGATGAAACAGACTACATATGTATGTCATCTGATTAGACATGTTAAATACTGTATGCCCCTAACTGATAAGGTCTTTCTCATAATTGTCTATGAGCTAGAGTCATTTTACACTACGTGACGAGTGCAAAACTTATGTTGGATAATCCAAAAAGAACGGAAATGGGGTAAATGTCAACATGGTCAAGGAGACAACATATTCCATATCCAGGTTAAAATGACCCAAAGATTGACAAGCTGACAGCCACCAAAATCAGCTATTATTATGCACTCCGTGAATACCAAGAGCACCAAAGTTGACAAGATATGATTTTTGGAAACAAACACTTTACCACTTATGTTTACTTTAAGAGCCATGATGTGATTGTAGTCGGTTTCAACAAATATACGTTTCTTGAATCTTGTATCACAGGACAAGTGCTGTCAATATAATGACTGTATAAAATTGTCAAGTATTTCAGAGTGTTCAACCATCTAGCATTTCTTGATACTGGTTTAGTAATCCAAAATAGGGTCAGGCTGCCAATTGTCACGGCTGTGATATTCTCAAAAATGATAAAATATACATTTCTTGATTTATATATCATAGGCTATTGGTATAATAATCCAAAATAGGGCCAGGCTGCCAATTCTCACAGCTGTGAAACACTCAAAAAGGATCAAATATGCATTTCTTGATTTATATATGATAGGGTATTGGTATAAAAATCCAAAATAGGGCCAGGCTGCCAATTCTCATGGCTGGGAAACACTCAAAAATGAGCAAATATGCATTTCTTGATTTATATATGATAGGTTACTGGTATAATAATCTAAAATGGGGCCATGCTGCCAATTCTCATGGCTGTGATGATCAAATATACATTTCTTGATTTTTATGATATGGTATAAGTATAATAAACTAAAATTGGGCCAGGCTGACAATTCGTATGGCTGTGATGATCAAATATACATTTCTTGATTTTTATATGATAGTGTATAAGTATAATAATCCAAAATAGGACCAGGCTGCCAATTCTCATGGCTGTGAAACACTCAAAAATTATCATATATACATTTCTTGATTTTTATATGATAGGGTGTAAGTATAATAATCCAAAATAGGACCAGGCGGACAATTCTCACGGCTGTGAAACACTCAAAAATGAACAAATATACATTTCTTGATTTAAATATGGTAGGTTACTGGTATAATAATCTAAAATGGGGCCAGGCTGCCAATTCTCACAGCTGTGATGATTCAATATACATTTCTTGATTTTTAATTGATAGTGTATAAGTATAATAATCCAAAATAGGACTAGGCTGCCAAATCTCATGGCTGTGAAACACTCAAATATTATCATATATACATTTCTTGATTTATATATGATAGGGTATTGGTATAATAATCCAAAACAGGACCAGGCTGCCCATTCTCACAGCTGTGAAACACTCAAAAAGAATCAAATATACATTTCTTGATTTATTTATGATAGGGTATTTGTATAAAAATCCAAAATAGGACCAGGCTGCCAATTCTTACAGTTGTAAAATACTTAAAAATGATCAAATATACATTTCTTGATTTATATATGATAGTGTATTGGTATAATAATCCAAAATAGGGCCAGGCTGCCAATTCTCATGGCTGTGAAACACTAAAAATGATCAAATATACATTTCTTGATTTATATATGATAGGTTACTGGTATAATAATCTAAAATGGGACCAGGGTGCCAATTCTCATGGCTGTGATGATCAAATATACATTTCTTGATTTTTATATGATAGGGTATAAGTATAATAATCCAAAATAGCACCAGGCTGCCAATTCTCACGGCTATGAAACACTAAAAAATGATCAAATTACATTTCTTGATTTATATATGATAGGGTATTGGTATGATAATCCGAAATTGGGCCAGGCTGCCAATTCTCATAGCTGTGCAACACTCAAAAATGATCAAATATACATTTCTTGAGTTATATATGATAGGGTACTGGTATGGTAATCCAAAATTGGGCCAGACTGCCAATTCTCATGGCTGTGATGATCAAATATACATTTCTTAATTTTTATATGATAGTGTAAAAGTATAATAATCCAAAATAGGACCAGGCTTCCAATTCTCACGGCTGTGAAACACTCAAAAATGATCAAATATACATTTAATGATTTATATACGATAGGGTATTGGTATAATAATCCAAAATAGAGCCAGACTGCCAATTCTAATGGGTGTGAAATACTCAAAAATGATCAAATATACATTTCTTGATTT
>MJUU01067379.1:150035-186644 GCA_002080025.1 Modiolus philippinarum
AAGCATCAAATTTGAATAACTTGTCTCCTATCTGAGCAATAAAGAGCCAAAATGGTTAATCAGCAAATTATGTAAAATTAAATTTTATCTGATTTCAATGGGATTTTTCTTCAGATTCCTATTTACATAACTTTTCAGTAGTATGCCAGTGAGTTAAGTGTTCCATTCTGTAAATTAAAATATGCAACTGAAATGTAGGTTGTAACAGACATTTTAATTATTTTTTCAGAATGCTGAATGTGTTGATGTGGGTACCAGTATCCATCATGAAACATTTCCACTTATCCATGTTTCAGTAGTATGTTAAAGAAAGACTTTTATAAACTGGAATAAGAAATCATCGGACCATATGTGCGATCATCGGACCATATGTGCGATGCCAGATTGCACGAAGAAGAAAGGCAAGGTGTTCCAATGCTGTGTTTGTGGCCACTAGCTTCAGATGAAGCGCAGCTCATCATCACACGACAAGTGTATTTTATTTCATGTCCATGCTAAGATAAAGTAGATAATTGTGCGAATGAACTGATTATGCAGCATTTTGAACTTAAAATGGTCAATGGAAGCATACTGACTTGTTTTGAACTTTACATCTATAAAATTTGATAGAGAACTCATTTATGTATTAGTCTTCTTAGGTAAATGAGTAAATGTCTATAGACTGTATATGTATTTATTATGGAGTGTTTGTGAATTCTGTGTTTTTATTGAAAAACTAGTTTTAACATGGTTTTAACATGGTTTTAACGCAGAGATAAAAGTATTATTGTAATTTTATGAAATAATGTGTGCAATATTAAAAGGTATAAGTAATCTTATGCTTGAATAAAGAAATTTCATAATATTTATACGCCTGTAAAATTAGCCTTGAATATTAGCTTTCCATGTCCAAATGATCATGTGAGCTACAGCCATCACTTGGCATCTGTAATCATAGTCGTCATCAGGAATCTCTGTAGTATTGACACCAAATTTGGCATAACTATTACCAAAATGAGAATTTAAAAGCTTGTTATTATTGTAACTATCAGAAAGTTAATATTGACACCAGGACAAATAATGTTGGTCAATATCAATATTAATTTGATAAAATTTAAATATCTCCTCAGAAACATCTACCATTAATGAACTTATTTTTGGTATAAAAAACATTTTTTATGGTCTCTCTACCAAATTGCATTCGAGGTACCTAAAGAAATTCAAAATACATCTGCCATGGGCAGTCTTAGTTTATTATTTGGCCTCAATTGAAAATCATGAATCTGTTGCATCTTGAAAAATCAAGTGAAATGATATGGAGTAAATGTACATGAGACGAAATCTCTTAACAATACCTGTACATGTACAGAGAAATTAATTTAGCAACGGAAAACTCATCTTGAAGTCATCATGAAGTGCTCAACAAAGGGCAATCACTCATCCCTTAAAGCAAGTTTCATATGCATCCCTTAAAGTAAGTTTCATATGGTCCTTATAGCCGGGTGAGCAGAATTGATCACTAAATGTTAGTATAACGTTACATCCATGCTTCTTTTTTTAGTAATCAGAGTGGATACAGGTATATAGGGATCACTATGATTGTCTTGGGTTGATGTCTTTGTTTTGAATATCAGCAACTCCTTAAAGCTGGAAGTCAGATATGTGATTTAGTTGTTGTGCACCTTACGCGGTACACTTCAAATTTTGATTTTTACTCATTTTAGAGGCATGCCCAACCGGAATGCTCATTTGTGTCTG
Source organism: Modiolus philippinarum (assembly GCA_002080025.1). NCBI lineage: Eukaryota > Metazoa > Mollusca > Bivalvia > Mytilida > Modiolidae > Modiolus > Modiolus philippinarum. The sequence goes on from MJUU01067379.1 coordinate 151,773, forward strand.
TATCTATATACATTTTCAATACATAACTCCTTCAAGACTGTAAGTAAGATTTGAACAAAACATTCTTGATAAATTGACATCTGTCAGTGTCTGAATCTGTAACTCTTCTTATAAGAATAAATAGATCAATGCAGTCTAGTTTGACCCAGATACTTGAATTTAGTATAATTTAATTAAGAGTCTTATTGAGCCAAAGTGGTCATTTGTTTCTGTAAAATTTTTTATCGACAACTCCTTCAAATATATTATTGAGTTCAAACCAAATATTCCGGATATATTGTCTAGTGATGAGGTTATGGATCAATTGCTTTTATTTATGCGATTGATTTATTCTCTTTACATGATAGTTCAAGCAAGGCATGATGTGTTCCCTGGAACACCCATCCTTTTTTCTATGACAGCAAAAAATTTGAGTCAGTCAAACGATTTTGTGAAATTGTTACACAATGTCCCTTGGCACAAAAACAAATGGAGCGAATGGTCTTATTTATCTTGGCTTGCCTGTTTTTTTGTTTTTCTTAAATTGGATGCTATGAGTGGTCGACAATATGCTGCGTGCGGCGTAGCTCTTTTTTCATGCATGTAAACTTTAAATCTATTACCAAAGTGTTCTAATAAACATCGTCATCTGTTGCCCGAACAAAAATTTAAAGAGGCTTTTTCATAGACAACACTAGGATGCTCATACAGTATTTATTCACTCTACCATGGAAAATGGCAGCATGACCCCAGTCTACTCAACTGGACAATAATTTTGTAAAAAGAATTCAACTATATATGCCATAAAAAAGCAATTGTTATAAAAAGACACATAAAAAGAAAAAAAAATGATATAACTATGATGTCCAACAACATTTTCAATTTTTGTTAGGGTTGGGGGGTTGAGGTGCAGTGGTTATTTAAAGTGCAGTTGTTATCTTTTCTGGAGGGGGTGTACAATTTCAGAGAAAAAAATTATGGTATGATTCTTACCAGTGTTTTGAGAGTAGAGAACAGTGTATTGATTTCTTAGGGAAAATCTTTTAACACTAGAAAAAAGTGAAAAAGCTTAAGTTGTAAAGAATATTATTGAAAAAAAAATATTGTAAGGAATATTATTGAAAAAAATTAGTACCTGCTTGGTTATTATTCTATCCTCCCTAAGATTTCTCGATATGGAAAAAATAATTTAATCAAATCATGGACCTTTAAACCCCCCATTTCCCCCAGCCCCACACTAACATGCATTAAAAATCAAATGATTTTTTCTTTTTTTATTTTCGGAAATTATTTGCGCTTGATGCAACCAGAGACATATATAAAATTTACATATTTAAATTACTAATCAATCGTACAGAAAGTGGTTCAGCTTTAAAATGAATTGGCATTGAGTACTATAATTGTACTTTCGATTTTCAAGTTTAAAAACGGAAAAGGAACTGGCATTTCTCACGGCTGATAAATCTCACGACCCCCTGCGTGAAATCCACAAGCCAGACAACAAACCGGAAACGGAACTGACAGTTTTCACGGGACTGACAGATCTCACGCTACACCGGTTTAATCCTACCGCTGGCTTTTGCTAGTGCCGGTACCAAGTCCGGCTGTCCCAAGTTCCTATCGTTGTGTATGTTTGTCTTTTGTTTTATACGTGTTTTACTTGTGTAGTTCCCTTGCAAATTGTTGCATGTAATTATAATTTTCAGCCATTGTAGGTGTTTCGTGTTATCCATTTTGTTAACATTTATGGGTACATAAACTTCCCCTCCTCTGTCTTGTTTACTATAGTATAATAAACATACGAATAAAACTCAAAACAGGTATACTACTAACTCCATGACCACAATCTTGAAAATGAAAACGGACGGAACATAATTTTAAAAGATGGGTCATGGAGTGCTCGCCGATAAACTACTGGCTAACTTATGGAGCCTAGTCTGCTGATAAAACAATGTCGCACTTTGGAAGAAAAATCAAACTAAAAACTCCCAGATGGGTTTGGTAAAGAATCATCATGTATTTTCGTAGACATTGGCAGTATAAGTGAGAGGCCAGTATGCGTGTAAAACACTTAGGTCATTTAATCCTAAAGCCAGTTTAATGGACATGAAGAATATTCTGAGGACATTCCCTTTGGTGTGAAGAATTAAAATTAAGTTACGTCCACGTTGTCCGGAATTTTAATCAGTCTCTGGCATTTTTAACAACATTTCGTAAAACCGAGGATAGGCAAGGCCCTTAGTTATGAGGTGTTTGCGAGTGACATTTATTTTGATATGAAATGTTCATATCTTCTACGAAACCTTTTAAATGTATTTAACAATTATGAAATCTGTAACCTTGTTGTAAAGGTTTGAAAGTGATATTGAAATTGATTGTAAGGTTTTGTTCATTTAAGTCGTCAACAGTAGATCAAACGCGTGCGAATCGTTCCAGTTGAGACATATAAACTCTGTAGGATGGGCTAGTAATACTGAAATCAAAATCATTCCTTTTATGGTTGATTATAGTTTTTATTTAATCAGAGTCAGCGATAATAGTTAGATCCAAAAAAAAGACAATATTTGGAATCATTGTAAGTTTAATTAAGTTTCAGTTCTTGTGGGCAAATGATGCCGACATAATCTAAATATAGTAATGGTGCATTACATGTTACTGCGCCACGTTTTGCAAAATTCCAGAAGTATGTGTACCACTGAACCCAAAATCATACTTGTCCTGTGTTTTGTGGTAAACAATTTACATACCAAGTTTGAAGACAGTAAGTTATTTAATTCACAAGTTGTGAGAAGGAAACCCTAAAAGTGCAAAATTTCAAAGTTCCAAGGGGCATAACTCCAGACCCCCTTGGACCCTGAACCCAAAATCAAACTTGACCTGAGTTTTGTGGTAAACAACTTGCATACCAAGTTTGAAGACCTTGTGTTATTTCGTTTAAAAGTTATCAGTCAGAAACCATAAAATTCACAAAATTTCAAAGTTCCAAGGAGCATAACTCAAGAACCCCTTGGACCCCTGAACCCCAAATCGAACTTGACCTGAATTTTGTTTGGCAAAAAAAATGCATACCAAGTTTGCAGACCTTGTGTTATTTCGTTCACAAGTTATCAGTCGGAAACCCTATAATTTTGCAAAATTTCAAAGTTTCAAGGGCATAACTCCAGAACCCCTTGGACCATTGAACCCAAAATCGAACTTGACCTCAGTTTTAAGGTAAACAACTTGCATACCATGTTTGAAGACCTTTTGCTATTTCATTCAAAAGTTATCAGTCGGAAACCCTAACATCCGCAAAATTTCAAAGTTCCAAGGGGCATAACTCCAGAACCCCTTAGACCCCTGAACCCAAAATCGAATTTGACCTGAGTTTTGTGATAAACAACTTGCATATCAAGTTTGCAGACCTTGTGTTATTTCGTTCACAAGTTATCAGTCGGAAACCTTCGAGGAAGGGAGGGACGGACGGACAGACACACGGATGGACGGACGGACACACGACTGAGAGTATCACATAATACCTCGCCACTACGTGTGGCGGGTATAAAAACTGTCAATAGTAAGGATATTATAAGTATACATCTTGTTATCATTGACAATAGAAATAAGTTGACCACTGTTTTGTATGGTTCCATATTGAAGTTTTTTCATGAAGTCACGTTCGTAACAGAAAAGAAAAAGATCTGCAATGAGAGGTGCACAATTGGTACCCACGGGAACTCCAAATGACCTGTTGATAAACAATGTTGCCAAAAACGAACAAAATCTTGTCCAGCAAAAGATTATTCAGTGCTTTAATCGTATCATCACATGTCCAGGAGCAATGGTTGTTGTAAATGATATTAGAAAAGAATCTTTGCCTTTTGTAACAACAAATGAACTGCAGACCAGAAAATTAACAGACAGCTTAATCATTTGTCCCAATATAGATGTAATCAAATTGTGTGGAAGCGTCATATAAAGTGTAGAAAAATCATTACTGTCGATAGATGAAACTGGTTTTTGTATTTGGTGTAATTTATCTAAAACTGTGTAATAGCTAATAGAGAATAAGTAACGTATAGACGTAAATAAAAGCTGAACTCAGCTCAGGACATACTTAGAGAGACCAAAGATGTGTAAAAGGTGATAGAGTTGTTTTCGATAACAAAACGTTGATCAGCAGAGATAAACTAAACGGGACTACCAAATGCAGATCTCAAGATATGTGGTTAATGAAGGCCGAACACAGCATCAGCATGTTTAGACAAATAGTGTTGCAAGAAAATGGTTTTATTTTGTACATAAGAATTATTTCGACCTTTTTTTTATATTGACTGCTGTGACAATAGCGATGTATGTTGTCCTCGAATAAGTTCGTAGACTAATTATTCAGAATATATTTTTTATTTTGAGAAACATATTCTGAGTTGATATTGCATATTAAAACTTCCAAAAACATTTAATACAATGCAACTTTTATAATATAGAAAACTGAAAAAATTCCAGCTGATTTATTACCTATTCTCGGTCACAATTATTATACCGTGTTTATTTTGTGTCAAACAAGAACAAATTTCATCAGGTTCAACAAAGCATTGCAACATTCTTTAACCTGCAAATAAGAGCGCTTTGATGATATCGTTTTCACGATGTGGTAAGGAGGAAAAGGTTTCTGTTGCCACAATGCATGACTGACAGTTCAAAAGTATCACTCAAACAAATTTTCCGCTAGGTTTAACAAAGATGACCATCTTTGCATCGCCTTCTGGTATTATTTTATATTCTTGCAGGCAGTATAAAGATAAAGGACACTTCTGCCTCGAATTCCTCTATAGGGTAAAGAGGGCCCTGTGGTTGTTTATGTCTTGTGGTTGTCTTCTGTTAGGTTTTTATTTTGTGGGAATTTCCTTTGAAATGCTAATTTGTATCATTCATTTATTTTTACATTTTTCTAAGGTAGAAACTATGACAAATATAAAGGAGTTCAGTGTCCCGCCAAATTTTCCATCACTTATATATCAAATTCAAGGCCACCATCCTTAATTTTTTTCACTTATTTTTTTTTGTCTTCTTTCAAAAGCACCTGATGTCACTCTGTTTTTTTTAGAGTTCACACTATTAGTGCTTTAGTTTTTTGTGTTTAATATGTAGTGTTCGAGTGTTTTGTGGGCATGTAGTGTTTTTGGTCTTCCGTCTTGTTGTTCTTGCTTTTGCTTTCCTTGTGCATTGTTCCTTCGGTATTCTACTGCTGTTGTTTTTTTTTAACTTCGTGACAAAAATTGACATTCAAGTGAAACGTTTTTTAATTTCAAATTGAGTAAGATCTTGAAACCACAAAACCAGAACGCGATTGATCTTATACAACTCTCGAACTTGGTATCAATACAAAAAGTAAAGTGACCGACTTTTTCCAATTTTGTCTGAATTAGTCTACATTTTTAATTTTCTGAATTTATTTTAAAATTCTTGTTTTTTTCTTAAGATAAGAAAACAAAATCCATCGAAATTAGATTAAAATAAAGTTTTACATAATTTGAAAATTCCAGCTTTGTTTTTTATTACCCTTTTTGGTAATTTTTGGTAATCTGCACATTTGCATCTTTTGCCGTGTTTGGCCCGTCCTAGCAATGAAAGGAAACGATTTTATCAAAAATCTTATGGAAGTTTCTAATGGGTCGATTGCACAAAAAAATGAAACAAAATTCAGTTTAAAAATTGAAAATTTTGAGATTTGCGCCTTTTACGCACACTTAAGCCATGAACGGTACATGCGACATGAAATACCTAGTACATAGTGCAGTGGAAATTTTCTCATATTCTATGGAAAATAGAAAATAAACACTTAGTTGTTTTGATTTCTTGGATAGCTAAGAAACTGTTAGAGCTACGTTGACACAGTTCTGAAAGCATTCATCAAGATGAATTCAAAGAAAATATTTCCTTGAAATCGGTTGGAAAATAAAACTCTTAGATAACTAACAAAATTGCAATCTTGATCCTGTTTGGCCCCTTACAGCTTGGCATACGCTTAATCTGTCAATATTCTACCAGGGGTATTTCAAACAATCCGTAAAGAGGAATCCAATGAAGGAAACCCCATAAAAATCAGAAAACATATTTAGAAAAATTGCAAATTTTATACTTTTGACCCTAATAGCTTGGAACCAGTAACAGCTACAATGGGAGGAATGAAAAAAAATTCCATCAAAATGCATTAAATAAATTAACACATTTTGAGAAATTGCAATTTTGGCCCCTTTGACCTAAAAAACATCAAAAGCGCAATATATACAGCAAATCTATTGGCATGCGTACGAAGGCTTACAAAAGGAAGACCCCCGAAAAAAAAAGAAAAATCGTATGAAAATGGATTAAAAAATAATAATAAAAAAAACACATTTTAAGAAATTGAAATTTGGGTCATTTGACCGCTTATGGCTAAGACATGGCAAGATCTATACTAAATTCATAGGCAAGCTCACATAAGCTTACTGCAAGAGGAATCCTAAGTAAAAAAAAATATTGAAATACAATGAAATTTAGAATGTAAGGTAATTTGCACATTTCCAATTTTGGCCCATTTGGCCATTGATAGCTTGAAAAGGATAAGAGTTATGAGAAATTTGACGGGATATGAATTCTAGTTTTAAGGACTTGTAAACAAACTAACTGACTTAACAAATGGGCTATGTTGGCATGGGAAACCTTTAAAATATGTAAAGGAAAATTTTAAGTATAATGTGAATATCCAGATCAGATAAACAACATATACTGAAAGCATGGTTGGAATCTGACAGATAGTCGTGAATTGGTTGCAGATTAACAAATTGAATTAACAAACGAGCTATTTTGGCTCAGTGCATCTCTTAAATCTGTAAATCAAAATTTTAAGTATCAGGTACTTAATATATTAAGTGATTAACATACTCTGAAAGGTTGGTTGAAATCTGACTTGTAGTTATGATAGAGTCGTGGGTTAACAAACCAGGTTAACAAGTGAGCAATTTTGGCTCTATAACCTCTAAAACCTGTAAAAAAATCTAAGTATCATGTGCACAACTGCATCAGGTGTACAACATATATCCTGAAAGTTTAGTTGGAATCGCACCAACAGGTTTGAAGGAGTTCCTGGTTCAAAAACCGACAGACGACGCAGGACGACGACGAGGGAAGACGACAGATAGCAATCTCTATGTGTCGCTTACAGCAGGTGACACAAAAAGAAGCCATCAAAATCAGGTATTCAGATTTATAAAAAGAGCGAGTTATCTGTCTTTGTTTACAATTGAGCCATAGTATAAACTCGGACTTGTATATAACTTTAGTCTGCGATGGCAGCAATCCTGTATCTATGATAGGCACCCAAATCATACATTTGGTACGATGTTTAAGCATGTTTTCATCCTTGATTAAAATTTACTTAATCTATGAAACTCTGTTCCAATTACAGCAGTTTTCATGTTTTTCCCATATGTTAAAAATTAAATCGGCTATTGCGGCCATCTTGGATTTGCAATTAGCACCAAAATCACAAATTTGCATTTGCTTATGCCATTACTTTGTCTATCAAGTTTGGCTTCATTTGCCATGTGGTTTCTGAGAAGGAGATGTTTTACGCCAACGAAGTCGAGACGCCAAGTGATGGCTTCACCTAACATGGCCCTTTTGGTCAAGTGAGCTTAAATCGGTTGCGCAACAATAACCAAAACCCATCAAAGCCTTTCTCTTGTGGCACTGAACATAATGTTAAAATTTCATAAAGAATGATCAACTGGAACTTAAGTTATTGACTATGAAAAAGTGTCTTCTTATGGCAGTTAAGACAACGACGTCGACGACGACAGCACCATACCGTAATACGACCTCAGATGAGTTGCATAAGAAACTCATTTAAAAGAACTGCATCTAAATCGGACTAAAAATGAAAACAAAACTTTAATTTGAATGATTTGCCCTATTTATATGCGACCCTAATCCGTCGACATACTACAGATTGCAAATTTTCCCAGGAACACGCTGAAAGAAAATCTATCAAAATACATCAATAAATATTTTTCAGCCAAATTTATAAAACACCTTATTTGTTCTTTTTTTTTAAACGGTCGGGGTCACAATAACCGAAACCAGCCCTAGCCTCTCGTTTGTGCTAAGGAACATAGTGTCACAATTTAAAAAGGATTGATCAACTGGAACTGAAGCTATGACTAAAAAATGTCTAAAGACGATGAAGACGCAGTTGTCAGCAAAGACGACGACAACAACACCGCAATAACATTATACATTATAAAACGACGTCAAATGTTTTACGGTCATATAAAAACTACAGTTACGCTGTATTCAATCGAACCCGCTTTGAACTAACAATTACACAGAATTTGTCTCCATGTCGGTATACTTAGCTTTTTGGAATTCAAGCTCTCGTTTTTCTGATAGAAAAATATCGATGACATGCTAAAACCTCAACTAACTACATAGAAAACAAATATCTATAAGATCACGTTTTTCATACTTGTTAATAAAGATAGTAACTGCTGTTTTAGCTATTTCAAAGCGCTAATCAATATAAGAGTCACTAAACTTTGAAACCAATGCGGCTTTTTATTATTTTCTTCTTAAATTAATACATTAGTTTTAAATCTTATCTAACTGTTAGATATTTTTCTGAATCACTAGTCTTGGGAACCAATTGAAAACGTCAGCATTGAATTGTTGGTAATTAATCAGAAATCTGTCGAAGAATTCTGCTGTTATTTCCTTCCTTTCTTCTACTGTTCTATCTTGACCGAGATTGTCAAATATAGAATTGTATGTAAATGTTCTTGTTAACTCCATCACCGCTGTTGCTTTTTCGCGTCCAAGTACACCTAGTATTTGACAAAAAAATTACGCTGGAGACGCCCATTTAACTATTTCATTAATATACTAATTGTCTTCATGTTTTATGTACTTCATTGTAAGGGTACTCGTCATAATAACTTGGACTTTTTTCTAGTTTGACTTTTACTGTGAATCTTGTTGTGTATTTATTTTTTAGCCATTCACCACATATAGGAGGAGGGTTTGGAGACAGTAAAACGAGTTTAACCCCATCGCAATTTTTGCGACTGTCCCAAGTCAGGAATATGTTGATCATTGACCTGTACTTGTCTTCTCACAGAATTTTAGTTTCTTGTTATTTGGGTTATTGGACGAGGTTGGTTTCCATTGATTTATTCACTTTTTTTAACCTTTTTGGGGCTATTTAGGGCTTGCTATATGGTGTGAGGTTCCTCACTGTGTTGAAGACCGTACGGTGACCGCTAGATGTTTTGTTTTGGGTCGTTTTAAACTGGATATGGGATGTTGTCTCCTTGGCATTTACCCCATTTCCTTTCTTTTTCAAATTTAATTTCAATTATTATGGAAGCAGAGAATTAAATTGTTGCACCATTGAACATTATTTTGTAAAGTGTATTTCAGGGAGTAGGAGTGTCAGAAATTTTGTAATTAGAATTATATTTCTGACCTCTTGGTTTGTTTGAAGAACTTTGCTAACAGAACAACATTGTCAGAAAAATTTGAAGAAGTCAAAATTTTGGCGGGAAAAAGTTCTCCCCAGAGTTTTCCTTTATTTTCCATTAACTGTTTATATGCCTTAACATATATGAAAATATAATTGGAAGTTGATAGTTTTTTATAGATTAACTATTCTATGCATATTAAAGTTACCTATAAACAATAAAATATAATCCATGTGCAAAAAATAACCTTGTGTGAGTGGATAAAACCCGAGGATATCGAATGCTTCTTACATCTGATGCTCATACTCCCTTGAATCATATTGAATTCTACAACACTTAGTTTTATATGATAAATATCTTACTTCGAGGATGATGGTTGTCCATTATCAATCGGCTGAATAGAATGAATCTTGCATATATAACACGAGGAGATATATTTTCATTTACAGTAGAAGAATAAAAAAACTTTCGTCAAATGAAAGATTGCTGACAATATAACTCACATTTTGAACGTGTACGAAACAGTATTTTTTTCTTTTGTATCATTTCATGATATCTCAGTTTAAAATAGATTTACAATGTTTTTGGTTTGGGTGAGATAAGTATATCAAAATGTCAACAACAAATATATTGTAAGAAAGTTTTCGTCAGGTAACATTTACTAGAATGGCTGAAATAAAACACAATGCCAAAAGGAATACCTGTTTCGTTCTTGAATATTATATGTTTAACAACTTCGCACGACAATAATTGCAGATCTTTTACTTCTTCTGCACCTTCGACAAATGGCTGCCTCAATTCTTCTTCGGATCTCATGTATTCGTTAAGAAATATATTATCAAATTCCAGCTGTAATTATAATATAATACTATATAGAACTTCTTCGACATGAATTCTGTTTTCGTATCGTTACAACACATACCAAGCTGTAGCTGCCAAACATCTGAGGAAAGGTGTTCATCTAAAGCCAAAATCACCTAAAGAACTAACAAAGAAGGAAAAAACATATTGCTCTGCGGTTCAGATATTTTACAAACAGAAGTCTACATAATATAATACATATAAATATACACTGAAATACGAAGTTAATACTCAATATCTAAATTTTTGTACATTTTTTTGAAAAATATAGAGTATGTTCCTAATTCAAACCCCTGTCCTTACCTGATTTTGGCTTTCCATTAAGAATACATTGGTTATTTGTTCACTATCAGTTTAAAACATCTTTTGAGTTGATGGTCTTTCACATGTTTAGACTTTATCTGTACTAAGGAGACATGGGTTGTCGAGATGCAGAAACTAGTGTAATAGTACGTTCGGTATTTAGTTTTTTAAAGTAACTTCGGTTCTTTATTTGTTTTAAAATTAAAAGTTCGTAGTTACCTGCGATATAGTTTTGTCTTTCAACAAAGATTTTAATACTTTGTCTAGCTCAATGTATACATCGTCATCTGGGGTAGCCGATGGAATAATGAACATAAGACCACCTGAAAGAATATAACTTCCAACGTAACAAAGTAATATCTAACAATTACAGGAGACTATAAAGGATTTGACAGAATTGCTGTATCGCTTTGTCTTACTTCAAATGACATTACTGAAGGTGGATCTCTCAAATGTTTCCGATTTTATGATCTTGTGTAGTCTTCAATCCATATGTTCCATACATAAAATTGATATCTCAGATCATCTTTTTCTGTTATTAGGCTTTGAAAAAACAGTGTTTTCAGCAAAAATTAAATATAAAAAATATAGGAAAATCTGACAATGATCTACTAGACTAGTTTCAATATATGAAACAGCTGACAGACAATTTATCTTAATTTTTTTTAATATGAAGTTATCTATCATCCTGAAAAAAATCAATAGCTCACCGTATACTTACGACAGTTCTAGTATCTTAACCTACGCATCTGATTAAAATTGCAATCCACCAATGAAATTTTATTTAAATTTACAATTGTTACAATGATTCTGATTAGTTAATTCATAATATTTCAAATATAATAAGCGAAATTTTGGTCCAGAGTTAGCGAATATATTGTTTTTGTAAAAAAATCATTTTATCAAGGGGAATCTTTAAGGAATATTCAGGATTGTTTTAAGATATGATCGGTGACTCCTACTTTTTATTTCATATCTTTTAACACAAAATTTTCATTAAAATCTATATATAAAATATCATACAATTTCAGCCTTTTGCAGAGGTGAATACGCTTTTTTATTGACTTGTAAACCAATATTCACCGATACCATCGATTGAGGTGAATATCTATGTTTTCAGGTCAATTAAAAGCGTATTCACTGATACGAAAGACAATGATTTCTTCATTTTATAGTTCAAGACATTATAACATCATAGATAGAATATCATTTCAGCAGATTAATACGTTTATTTATTTACGTCTCACGATTTTGTTGCAAATATAGTAAAAAACCAAGGTGGAAATCTTGGTATTTTCGAAAACTTGTTAAAAAGCGAGTTCGGTGACCTTTGGGCTTTAAAATAAAAATAAATAATTGTGTTAAGTAAATTTTCAATTCTTTCAATCATAGAAAATTCTAGTTGTATTTCTTGTAACCCTAAATTATCTGTGAAACACACTCTCCGAAAGTTGGAGAAGTTTGAATATCACTTCATGTTAAGAAAACGCATTATTGAAATTAAAGTCGTCCCTTTTATCGTGAATTTAAATACTGAATATAAGAAGATCATTTTCGTCAACCATTTTCTTCAACTTCGAGATGTAAGTCCAAACAAAGCGTTAATCGTGTAATTTCTGTTGTTTCCTTTATCTGTAGTTCTAAAGGATATATTGATGGGGTCAATTTAGCAAAAAAAAATGTGTAATTATTAAAAGAACGTATTCAATGTATCTTTGAGTGAGATTCAGGGATAAAGCATCTTTATTTTATCAGTCTTTCAGAGTCTCTGAAGGACTTCAGACAGTCAGGAGTATAGGAACAAGTCTTCCAGTAGAGGGACAAAATTCGTGTATATCGTTATACCAACTTGCTGCAGATATATAGTGCCTCCAAATATTGCAGAAACATTATGTATTAGAAAATCAAGCAAACAATACAACTGTTTCATCCTAGCAAACATGTCCTTTAAAATTGGTTTTTGAAAATAAAATGTAGATTAGTAACATATTTCTTTGAATCATGAAAGGGCTCTAAATGAAGCCTTTTATTCGCATTTTAAGATTATCATTAGGTAGTGTGGTGAGAGGTGTGGAAAATAATATGTTGTGAGAGAATGCAGGTGTGAAAATGAACGGGATTGGATAAATATGCAGAATTTTTAAGTAAATAGATGTCATTTATGTCAAATCAAGCATAGATGGTATGAGAGTATGTTTGATATATATTTCTGTGCCTTGTGTTGTTCTTGAAATATTCATTGACGCAGTATTTAATCATCATTAGATTACATGTGTTCTTGTGAATTTGATACAAATATTCATTCTCCAATATTCTACACAAAAAGTAAGATATCAGGTAAAACAAGAAATAACTCAGAAAAGTAAATTAAATCCAGAAAATGTGAGGAGCTAAATAATAATTATTATCGACTATTAGCAAAGCATTCCGCTCAATCCGGTGCTAGGGGTCGTCTTGAACTTAATCTGAGGTATGAGCAAAGCTCATTGTTGAAGTCTTCATGATGTTCAAGATGATTAAGAGCAACAATAAAAGCGTTGTTCCTTTGCTTGTTTTCACCATGTATTTACAGAGACTTTGTTTCATGTGCATTTTCATTCACAATTGACAATACAGATCCGAAGGGACCATCAAACAGTTGTGCAAAAAATTATGGACAAAATGAAAAGCTCCCTACAGCCAGTATACTGTAACCTAACTATGGCTCTTAGACAGTCCAATAAACTGCTTTGTATTCACAAAATGTAAAATTTTACAGTATTTGTATTTATATTTCAATTTTTTTTTCATCTAAATGTTTACTTAAACTTTATTCTCTATCAACTGTCATTTTGGATTATATAAGGTCTTTTTGCTTGATTCCATTTCACTAGAAATTTTCAGGAAAAATAATTTTTGAATATTATTACCAAGTTTTAATGACTTAATTCAATATATTCAAGCTAGCAGCCATGTCCCATTAGGTGTTTGATAGTTGTGTTTAACGGAAACCATCTGAGGACCATGGTGACCTATAATGGCCGTAAATGGTATCATGAGTCATGCAGTTTCATCGTAGAGAACGTTCTCTTAAGGTCAGATTTTAACTTTACAGAATTTGAGATCAGCATATTATTTCAAATAACTTTCAAAAAAGATGTCTTAAAATGGTACAATTTATTTAAAAGAATTCCCAATAATGATTTGTGTACAATGCATGCAGAAAGGATAGTTTTGTTTTTTATGTAATTATTCAATATTCATTCTATAAATAGGGCCTGTAAGTCTCGTACAATTTTGGAACTTCTGGGATCAAATAATGTATCCAGAAGTTACATTTTAAACCACAATATATGACGTTTCAAACAAAAAATTTGAACGTCACAATTCTTTGACGTCATGTTTTGGCGGGAAACGTTTTCGAATTGCCTGTTTATCGTTGATTCTCGTGAGTCACATGACGAGACTTACAGACCCTATTGTATACACAAAATTAAATGTCCTGCATAAGTATCATTGACAACAGACACAAAAATATACTTAATCTTGCCTGGTTTCAGTTCCATCGATCTCAGTGATAAAAATAATTTCCAATCTAATTCTGCTTGTTTCTTAAACACAATCTTTTCCTCTGGTACAGCCAACGCAGAGAACATACTTGATTTAGCCAACCCTGTCCTTGAATATTAAATTTCAGAATACATCGTATTATATACTTTTCTGAAGTAAAAAAAAAGATTACACCAAATGAGTTTTAAAATAATGCTTCCGGGGAGGTGATAAACCTTTTGAAATTCTAAAAAAAACTAACCCACTGAATATAAATTTTACAGTACAACCTCCTTTATTTATTAAAAGGACACAGCATGCAAAAAACTGTTTAATTCGTTATTTTTTCTGTAAGCGAATTTGGGATTTCCTTCAAAATTGTTTGATTTCATTTGTGCGGATGGAGATATTCAAGATTTCATATAATTTCTCCATGAAGTCTTATTCAATGTCGTTTTCACGGTATACAAATATGAGTTTCTAGTAATAAAATTTACGAGGATTAAGCAAAAATGAAGTATCCTCGAAAATAACAACTCAAACGAAACTTTCCCAACTATGAATAAATATACTAATGGAAAAAAGAAAACTGTGCACAGATTTTAAATGGGATAGAATTTAGAAAGAATATCATATTAAACCAAAATCTGTGATATGCAAACTTAAATGCATCTTCACCTGCTGATATAACGTTGAATTGACCAATCACAACATTTATTGCAGAAAATTGAATTAACAAAATGGGTAGCCAGTATGACATGCAGTTGTATAGATCTATGTATTTGCGATTCATTAAACACGCACGGAATAACGTTCAGAGAGACAAGCGAGATGTCTTTTCGAGGATTGAAGCCAACTGTTAACCCACTTAAAAAGGAAAAGACAGACAGATTCAGCCGAGGCGAATTTCCGCCTTTTTAGTACCATAAATCTGCACTTGAAAATTCAACAGAAACATTCGGCACATTTGCATGCATTTAGGTTCTTCAAGTTGTCAGGAAAAGTGCTTGAAACTTGTTTTGAGCCCTAATTGTCTTTGAAGATCAAATGCTGGCCTTGTTTCAAGACAAATCCTGGTTTCTTTTGGTGATCCATTGCACCGGATGCTGGTTTGAAAACAATTTAAGTTGTGTGGTCCTAAACACGTGCAAGATTGTGGAAGTAATCTTATGCCTGAAACCTACTGCGCATGTCAGGAAGCCGGCTATTGTGGCATACACTTAATGATGTTAATACCGGAAACCGACTTTTTGTGGTTCAAAAAGAATTGAAATAATTCAAAATGAGTCCGTTAGGACTGTTTCTTGTCTACACGCAGCAAAAAAAAATGTTTGATGACGTCATTTATCCATGTTCGGGAACCAACACTCGGAATGCGCCAATTCGGACCTTTTCTCCACAATGTTGTTCGTCAGAGTGAGACAAAATTTTCTCGATCGGGGAAAATGTGTTTTCAGAAAAGTCCTTTTACTCTGGAACAAAATGTCGGAAGCTTTTTACCTTAATGACACGCCCGAGAAAAATCAATAAAAACCCCAAAACAAAATCAATATTGCTGTGTATTTGTTCAAGAATGGTTAATATGCAAAGTATCGTTAATATACTCGGTGTAATTAAGGAAATATTGCGCTTTTACCATTGCTCGATTTCTTTTTCCCATTAGTATATTTATTGTCTTCATAAAATGTTCCGAAAACATTTCATAATTAATTAACTTATTTAACAATTCCAAATCTTTGTAACGCTAACTTTGATTTGGTGACATTCAAATTTTCACTGATTAAAAATCACAATTATAGCAACTTCACTGTATATCATATATCCAGTGTAATAAAATTTGCCTTTAAACATTATGTAGAGTAATTACATTATAATTGAGATATCCTGTTTTAAGATTTTCCTGGCCAAAGGTAAGATTTTTCTATGATCATAAAAATCAATTTTCTTGTTCCGCCGATGAGTCGTCAAAATGCTCACTTGACAACACTAAAACGATATCACCATATAAATATAACAATATTATCCGCACGTTGTATTTGTCATTCTAAGAATCTTGATTTTGTTTCACAATCAGGGTTTAGACTGCTGTTTTTGGGGTTCCCAAAATCGGCACTGAATTTTTTTATTATTTGATTTGAAAATAAATGTCGACATTTTAAAAATCATAAGCAACTGCTGAGCACAATTTAATAAAAGTAGAACATAGCTGAATACGTTTTTCACATCTGCTCCCTCTTCCTAGTTTAATGTTAAATTTCTTGCAGAAAGATCACTGATATACAATTTAGAAACAACATCAATGCAGAAGAAGGCATGTTAAATTAACGCAAGATATAGTCCAAGAAGCACAAGTGTGTATTTCGAGTGTGGTGGATTATATTTAATGTAAACTCAAAAATATTACACATTGTAAAAATAAAAATAAACTCTGATTCTTCTCATATTAAGGCATGATGTTACAAAATTACTAACTGATAAATTACTTCAGAACGATGGTAAATATCCCATTCCTAAGAAGCATTTTTGTTATTTTAGAATACAGCATATATGAATATCAACTAATACATTATGTTACAACATCCTCCCTGTACATCCTCCCTGTACAGTTTAAACGTATTTATTTTGCATAAATATTGCAAATAGGATCAGACACAAGTTATAACAAACTTATGAAGTCTTCTCCTATAACATAAATTACAGTATTACAATTTGTAATACATATCATTTCAGAGCATGCATAACATATTTCACATATAGAATTATAAAAGAATAAAACTAAATTTACAAAATATATTTTTGATATGGCATGCTGTGATGGGTGTGGTTTGCTGTCCGCGACATATATTTATGGCCCAATATATTTTAACTATGTTATAAGGAATCTTCTTGTTCTTTTTTCTTTGTCTTTTTTTTCTTTCTTGTGTCTTTTTTTTCTAATATTGCCATTGTCCTTGGATTTTTCCGACTGACGGTTCGGTTATCTCTGACAAAAATGGTTTAAAACTAGTATATGGAAACAGGATGGAGAATAGCGGAGGTTTACTGTGGTAAATGCGTTCAGCCGTATATCTAGCTATATTGGCTGGATCAAATTCATCTACAAAGACACTAAAACCTATCTTAAAGTTTGGTCATACAAAATATGAGTCGCTATCGAAAAGATGTTTTCCCCACGAAACTTACTATTTAATATCCTACTTAAAATTTCACGTTTGAGTTTAGTTTTCATGGTAACCAATACGTTCACATCCAGAACACCTATTCAGATCTAACACTAGTAATTTTGGGTTCCTTTAAATCAAAGATTGACAGTTATTGCACATCTGTTAATACTGTGCATCTTCAATTTGCTTTGTTATAAGTGATTCAATTAAATAAAAGGAAGCAAGTATAAGTTATAAATAGTAGCCAAAGAATAACTCTTCCTACTTCTTTTTTACGTTACGATACATTACCTCATATTTTCTCATATCAAGGTTAAGTTTGTAATCAGTTTTTCTAGAGAATAAAATTTGTAACTGTTTCTCGTGCTATTTTTCAGGTTTTAATCTGATCCGAATGAAACGAGAAATCTTTCAAACATCCCTCAATATCAATCATAATATTTAGCTCAGTATGACGACCGAGATATATTTCTAATAGAATCCGACTTGAAACTATATTATGTTTTTTTCACATTGCGTAAAACTACAAGTCTTTTATCCCAAAAATGAAAAAAATCGCTTAATTTTGGCGTGAAAGTCACGAAATATTCACTTTTGAGGGAATTGAAATCTGGTAAATAGTATCCAACGACTAGCTATTTACAGCATTGGCGGCAATGTTTTTATTTTTCAAATCTAAATGATTTGAGTACTTTTTTTAAAGAAGTTCCACATATCTTTTCAGTACAATGTTAATAATTTTGTCCAGTTTCAATCAAGCATTTTAGAAAATATTAAAGTATGGAAACAAAATGCAGTTTTCATATTGTATTGTAGTCTGGTAAATAGTATAGAGCCTTTAACTATGTTCGGTTTTTGACACATGCACTGGTCTAAGGTGATATACTTGTCTTATTGTCTCACAGTCGACAAAGGAGTTAACTCCTAATTTTTTTACCTTTTCCACTTTGTTCTATGTGTTTTAGATTATATTTTAATCTTATCTTTAATTTGTTGATCTCAATTTACGACAGTTACCTGAATCTACTTATTCTGTCTGTTTTATGTGACAGATATCTGTTTGGCAACATATTTTTATATTTTTTTGGCCATTCATTTGTCAGATCCGAACGAAATGAGTACGTTAAGCCCTTTCCATATATTATTTGAGTAAAATTTTGTTCACTTTGCATCAAGAGTTTTAGGAAATATTATAGCAGACAATATTTGTTACCGTAAATTGCAATGTCGAATTATGATCAACGTAAGAACCTACATTAGTTCGGATTGCAATAAAATAAGCGATCTTTATTCTTCCAATCATTGCTCTTGAAAATTTTGTTTTAATTTGTATCTGTAGTAATATGTCCTTGTAGTTTCATAAAGTAACATTCTTTCAAGATAAAAGATTGATTTTTCTTCACTGATGACCATGATGTCTTCAACGATTCTGTACGAAATGAGAAAACGGTATTACAAACAATCCTTACATTATCACTGGAAAGATTATTTTATTTGCTTACTGGTCTCAAAGAAAAAAGCTTACGAATCGACGATAGAGAGGACGACGAACACGAAATGTTGGTAATCACCTGACGTACATTTGTTTTGAAAACAAATCAATACATATCAAACGATTATTAGTAATCGGTTCTTTTAAAGGCGTATACGAGTTTTGAAAACTAGTTACGGAGATATAATTATAACATGTTGAAACCGGTAACTTTAGAAAGGTTGATATCAAATTCCATGTAGTTCTTACCGTTTTGAAAGATAATATAAACCATTGAAGGAAAAAATGAACTGTGCACTACTAGATGGTAGACATTGTTTATACATAGATGTAGAATTTGCCATTACAAAAACGCCATCAGACAACAACTGGTCAGCTGTAAAAAGAAATGTTTATAACAGTAATAAATTAATGTTGACAAAATGGCTGGCAGACTTCCTCAATGATTGTAATTTCTGCTGCTTTTTATGGAATATTAAAAAAGTATTCTAGACGATTTTGTAAGCGAAAATAAAATCATATTTGAGACACCACTCTAGTGCTTTATTCCGTCCCTTGGACTTTATGATAGGTAACTATTGAAAAGCCGGACATATTTGTATTACGAATACCATTTAATGCACCAATTTCACCAACATTTTGTCTTTTTCGATCATTTTTATAGACTGTTATTAGGGCCATTATATGAAGCGTTTTACCTTATCTGAAACTAGTACCTCTCGATTAACATAACTATCAGGTAATGAAAGCTTTGCAAGATTATTGACTATTACAATGAATCAATTGCCATTTACATCAATTAAGAAATAAATATTTTGCAAGCGGGCTCTATACGAAAATGGCCAGACCTAACACTTGAAACTAGAAATAAAAAATGTCTAAAACTGCACGCATAAACTTAACACTTTGCATTCAGTACAATAAAAAACTGCCCTTGGATATGGATGTTAGTGTGATTAACAGCCTTGGTGAAAAAATTATCACCCTCCAATTCCTGTCGGGTGATAATTTTTACCTCGTGTGTTAATCTACCCTAACATATTCATCCAAGGTAGAGGGTGATAATGTTTTCAACGAGTGTGTTAATCACCCTAAAATCTTCATCCAAGGGCAATTCTTATACATTCGCCATCGGCTTCTCAGGGTATTCTCACTTTTAAGAGGTCAAAATCGGTCACCTGTGACCAGGTATATAAACCCGAACATGTGGTAAAATCGCCATCTTTTTCTGTGAGCAGGCAAGGTACGGACGTCTTTAAATTTATTCTCGCTGATAAAGAAAACAGACAGAAACTCTAGAACGATGTTCTGAGTATTATTTTACATAGAACAGTTTACTAAAACTGTCTTTTTTATACTGTCTGTTTCAATTTATTGAATGCAAGAGCTACGTTCTATTTATTGACCCTGCATTTTATTGGAGAATATTTTGTCTGTTCGTTTGTATCTTTTGCAGAGAATATTGACGATGTCAAATTCTATATAAATATTACTTATTTGATTGCATTGTACAGCAGTACATTTTGTATTTCACTACTGAAGTTTATTTTCTACTTGTCAATTTCAAACATGTCAGAAAATGTCGAGGACATCCTAGACCTCTATGCTGATTCGGAGGAAGATTCGTTTGATAATACTTGGTCAAATCCTGTAGATATTCTTGATGAAGCTTTACTTTTTGGTGAAACTCAGTTTCCCGTTTCTCCAAACTAGGAGTTCTAGTAGGCCAGCGGCCACTATCACGAATGTAAACAAAAATGAAATTGACATAGTGCAGACGGGAGAGTCCCGCAAGAAAATCAAACTAACCCGAAAAAACGAAAATTGGCTGGTAATAACACAGCAAACAAATGTCCCAGTTTAAATAAAATTCCAATGCGCTCTGTTAATCAAATTTCTAGTATGCATGAGTAACGCTGAAATTTTACAACTGAAATCAAAACTGGGTATCAACACTATAATGAGTTCTGTCAAAACAATATCAGATGCTATGCATACACTGATTACATATACTAAATCAAAGAACATGAATACAAATCAGAAATCAGCTACAGTTTCTGAGGCCCCATCTGAGAAACAAGCTACTATTTCTAGGCCACCTCCTGATATACTTGCTACTATTTCTAGGCCTCAGTCAGATGGACCTCTGATTTCTTATGAAAGTCATTTTTCTCCACCTAGCTATGATGACTTTGCTTTTGATACTTCTCTAACCTTTGATTCTAATATAGTGGACAATAATAACAAGCCAGTTGGAACACCTTTAGAGTTTGTTACTCAGAATAGTCCATTAAATTATGATAAAGCTAGTTCTTATGACCCTAATGATGTATTTAATAGGGCTGTTGATGATAATGAGCCTGAAACAAATGAGGTTCAATGGGATCTCCCACAACTTGAAGCCGATGAAAAAACTGGTCCGAAAGTTTTAGATAAATTAGCAGTCGCTGTTAACGCTGCAGTTTCCAAACGTTCAGTTAAAGACTAAATAAATACTATAGCCAAAAAGTATTCGAGGCCTGAAAATTGTACTAATTTGTGTACCCCCAGAGTTAACTCTGAGATATGGGATGCTATTGATCAGTATACTCATACACAGGATCTTGTCCTTCAAGATATACAAAAGTCTGTTGCTATTGGTCTGGTCCCAATCATTCAGTTGGTAGAACAGATTGTAAATCCTGCTTATGAGCTTGATAGGACAACTATCAAAACCTCTTTAACTGATTCTTTGAGCCTTATTGGCCATGCTCAATTCTATATTTCTGAAAGACGTAGATATAATTTGAGACCGTATTTACATGATAAGTACAAACCTAAGTGTAATTCGGATGTACCCATTACAAATGAGCTCTTTGGAAATGATTGCCACAAGCGCCTAAAAGAGTTGGGAGACCCATCTAAGATACCTATAGGTATTCCTAGTCATTTACTTTATTCTGCAAGTAGCAGACATTTATTTTAGGGAACAAGAGGTTTAAACGGGCGACGCCCCGGCTCTCGAAGAGGGGGTCGAGGCTCTGGTCGAGGAGGTCCCAGAAGAGGACACTATCAGAGAGGTCAGGGATACAGTTACCCTCCTCCTCCTCCACCACAACAATCCAACAAGAAAGTTCCCAGGAATTACCAATTTTGAATAAGGTGAGAAAATTAAATTTCCAAGAATGGGAGAAATTAATTACTGATGAATGGATTCTTCAGTTAGTAAAAGGTTATATAATTGAATTCGAAAGTAAATCTTTTCAAAGTAAAATTCCAAACGAAATACCTTTTGATTACGAAAAATGTAAATTGGCTGATGAGCAAGTCCAAGAATTGTTACTAAAAGGAGCTATTGTAAAAACAGAATCATCTATTGACAATTTTTATCAAATATTTTCTTGGTGCCTAAAAAGAATGGCTAATTGCGTCCAGTTGTAAACTTGCGATTTCTTAATCAATTCATAGAATATCACCATTCTAAACAAAAAAAAATGAATTATGTTTTAGATGTTATTCAGAAAGATGATTTTTGTGTATCTGTTGATCTGAAGGACGCATACTTCAGTATTTCAATTGATTCAGATTACAGAAAATATTTGGTTTTTTTGGAGGGGTCAAATTTATAGTTTTCAAGTTCTCCCATTTGAACTTGCTTCAGTTCCAAGAACTTTCACCAAATTGTTGGAGCCAGTATATGCTTGGTTCAGACAGCAGGGTATTCGTTGTTGCTATTACATATATGATTCACTTTGTATGAATCAGGACTATGACTCCTGTGAGAGAGAAGCACAAATAATGACAAATAAAAAGGATTTGATTTTGCTGTCAATTTAGAAAAATCTGTTTTGAAACCTTGTCAGAAAATAATATTTTTGGAGTTATAATTGATACAGTTGAATTCAAAGTTTTTCTCGCTGATGAAAAAATCCAAAATATTAAAAAAGATTGTAACTCGATTTTAAAACGAACTTCAATTACTATTAGATGTATTGCATCATTGAAAGGGTTGCTTGTTCATGCTTTTAACGCAGTTACTTGTGGTCCTTTGCATTACAGATGCCTAGAAAGAGAGAAAACCAAATATTTAAGAATAAACAATCACAATTGTGATGCCATGATGCCTGTGTCTCAACCATGCAAATCTGAAATTAATTGGTGGCTTGAAAACATAGATAAATTTAATGGCAAATTAATCAGACCAATTTTTGAATGGTTGCAAACAGATGCCTCCTTAAAAGGTTGGGGCGCTACTGTTAAAAATAATTCAATTGGAAATAGATGGACAACTGAAGAATCCAATTATCACATTAACTTCTTAGAGTTATTTGCTGTGTTCTTAGGTTTAAAATCATTTTACAAAAATGTTAAAAATAAACATATTGGTATTAAGTCAGATAGTTCTACCGCCGTTGCATTCATAAATAATAAGGGTGGTATTGCATCAGAGAAGTTGGACAACTTAGCAATGAGTATTTGGTCTTGGTGTTTAGAACAGAATCTTTATATTACTCCTGTTCATATACCGGGTATAGAGAATATAACCGCTGATTAAAAATCTAGAATCTTTAATGATTCTAATGAATGGATGTTAAAAAGGGATATTTTTAAGAGAATCTGTAATCAGACATTTTTGCCCAGTATAGATTTATTTGCATCACGCTTAAATCATCAAATAGAAAAATATGTATCTTGGTCTTTTGACCCTGATGCATCAGCAGTAGATGCCTTTACAATTTCATGGAGTGAAATGACACCTTATTTGTTTCCACCATTTAGTGTAATTCCTAGAGTTTTGTCGAAATTAAGATCAGATGCTGTAAATAAAGCTATAATTATTGTTGTGCCCTTTTGGCCGCTACAATCATGGTTTTCCTTATTAATTTCAGTTATGATATCTTTACCTATCAGATAACCAAGACACAAAGACTTATTGGTGTTACCATCAACAGGAGATTGTCATCCTTTAGTCAAGATACTTTATCGTATTGATTTTATCAGGCAATCGCTTACTGATAGAAGAATTTCAGAAGCAACTGTCAATGTTATTGTTTCAAGCTGGAGGAAAGGATCACGGAAACAATACGATTTGTGTTGGAGAAAATGGGTACTTTGGTGTGGTGGAAGGAATGCAAATCCCTTTTCTCCGTCTGAAGATATAGTTTTAAATTATCTTTATAATTTAGTGTCAATAAATTCGTCTTATTCAGTTGTGAATACACATAAGAGTATGTTTACATAGACACTTCCATTTTTGGTATTACTTGGTGTGAAAATAAACTTTTTATAATGTGAAACCTATAGTTCACAAACCGAAAACTACATGGGATGTGTCTAAAGTGCTACGATATATCAGTTCATTGTTTTCATTAGAATCACTGTCGTTACAAATGTTGACATTAAAATTGATTACTCTTGTTGCTCTTGTAACAGCGTCAAGAGCACAAACTTTAGCAGCTTTATACATAAAATATATGTCTATATATCATGATAAATTTGTGTTTGACATTTGTTATATACTTAAAACTTCTAGACCAGAGAGGCAGAATCCAAGTATTGTGTTATCAAAGTTTGATAAACCTTTTCTTTGTGTGTTTTTGATATTAAAAGAGTATTTGAAAAGAACAGCTTCACTAAGGAAATCATCCTTATTATTCATATCTTTTACTAGTTATAAAGCAGTTTGTACCAGTACTTTAGCTAGATGGTTGAAGTTAATTTTGTCTTTGTCTGGCGTTGACACTACATACAAAGCACACTCATTCAGAAGTGAAATGTGGTGTCTATTAAAGACATTATGAACACAGCTAACTAATAATCGGCTCAGACTTTTTACAAATATTACCACAAGTTTGTTAGTCCTGACAATAACTTTGCTAATACTGTTCTGAATGCTCGTAACTAATATGTATACATCGGCAAACGAATACCAAAGCAAGAACGAGGAAAGGGGAAATTCTAAAATCATAAATCCAAAATCACGGCAATTCACCGTAACAATATATTTGAATATATTTTTGTGGGTAATAAATTGTTTGAGGTTTACAGCTTTTGTTTGCATCAACTCTTTAAAAATGCTATATAATACCCTGAAAAGCCGAAGGAGAATGTATAAGAATGGAACCTCATCCAAACATTCCCCAGATGTGATGGATGAGGATCATCCTTAGAATGAGCCGGAGGCTCGAAAGGGTATTATATACTCACCACTTTATTTAACCCACCCATATGTTTATACATATTTGTTGATTGCAAACCACACTTTCAAAGATGGAGATTTTACCACATCTTCGTGTTTATATACCTGGTCACAGGTGACCGATTTTGACATTTTTTTTAAGTGGGTTATTTATATTGTACCCTGCCGGATTGTACAGATGTACAGACATATGCTATATGATAGCCTTTCGAGCCTCCGGCTCATTCTAAGAATGATCCTCATCCATCACATCTTGGGAATGTTTGGATAAGGTTATATATGTTTATATTATTGTCATTATTTTAGGCGGCCATTTGGGTGATTCATTTATTTAAAAAAAATATTTTGCACAAAATAAATAGTAAATAAATTATGCAAGGTGTACACATACTATTATTTGATATTGTACAATACGTGCAAATATTCTATTGGATTTGGAGAATAGCTTTGATTGAAAAGCGAAGGAAGAGCGTCATATTAATTATATTGTCAATGTACAAGGGTCGTAAATGGAATGAAAGACTAAAGGTAGAAAGATAATGTTTCAAGGCGCTCGATCTCGCATTTGTTGGATACGGGATAGGCTTGCTTCTTGTCCACTTTGCCGGAACTTAATTTCCTTTTCAGGGAATCTTTATTTAAATCACGGCCAGGTATGCAATTTTTCTGATTGTAGTTACAAAAATATTAGAAATTCTCAAGCATAAAAGGTTCATTTGATTAAGCTATAATTGTTTTTATATACACATTCATTTTTACAAACTTCGGGCGAAAAGGATTGAAAATGAGCACACATGGAACTCAATTTTATGCAGAAACAAAAGTCACAGTACATTCACACGGTATTAAGTTACCGTATAGCCGATAATTTTCGCGATGTTCTAATTTCACTATATTTGCGAGGTTTCTGGAAGCGCGAAAATAAAAACTCGCTAAAATTAAACTCGGTATATCTTTATTCAAGTCTTTTCCTACACAAATTTTCCATTCGCGAAAATTGATGACCGCTAAAATTTAATACCCTTCCTCGGGGAGAGTATCGACAAATTTGGCAACCGCGAAAATTACCAGCTAAACGGTATATTAAAAAAGAAAAATAAGCACTGTCATATTTTCTTTGAATGTCAGTTTTCAGGTTTCAGGTTGGTAGGATATTGTCTTCAAAAGTGCTGCAAGTCTCGTCATGTGACACCGAGAAATCACGATAAAACTGCAATTTGAAAACGTTTCCCGCCGAAATATGACGTTGCAGGATTATGACGTTCAATTTTTTTTGCCTGAAACATCATATGTTTTTGTTAAAAATGCAACTTTTGAGTACAGATTATGTACCTTGAAGTTCCAAAATTGAACGAGACTTACTGACCCTATTACTAGTATAACAAAATCTCATGAATCGAAATATTGTGCCTACCTACCTAAAATACAATCTGTACTTTTCAACTAAGCCTGATTTATCCAGTTAAAATACATATTAAATACAAACATAGAGAGATAGTTGTATTACAAAATTGAAATTCAAACAATGATTTTTGCTTTAATCAGTCCGATCTAAGTCATTAGTAGATAACGAAATGAAAAAAAATTAAATCATTCGTTTTTTTTCTATTAGTTTTTAGATATATTAGGTTATTTATACTACAAATATTTAGATTAAATATGTACTTAGGAAATATAAGTTGTCGAAATGGCCATATGCAAATCTAAAACAGTAAATTCAGTGCTTTGTTATTTACCCTTTAGAACTTGATGGAATAAAGCGTTATAATCATTTCCACAACAGTCTTCAAAAACAACCATAATTTCTGCATCTCGGTTGCGCTCTTTTATTAAACCTTCAAAATTTAAAACTTTATTGATTCATTTTACATTAATGCAAAAGGGAATTTTCGATCTTAAACTATGAATAATTCATTTAGTCTCATAAAAAGGTGTCCAAAGGTCAATATATGATAAAGGTAGTTTTGTAATTTACATTTGCAAAGATTATTTCAGTACACCAATGTTTATATAATTATAATGATAAATAATGTATGTCGCCTTTATTTATCACTTTAAAAAACTTTGTCACTTAATCAAGCTGTTTCCAGATTCAAGTTCACGTATTTATATTGATGAAAGTTTTAATAACAAAACACTATAATGAGCACCTTAAACCAAAGATAAGAGTATAATGCATTCGTTGTGCAATAAATGGTCAACAAATTATCGAGGAAGACGCTGTTACATCAGTTCTTCTGGATTTCAATTTTAAATATCTATCTGGATATCGTCATTAGTCTTAACCTCCTTATGACAATGCATGTAGAGCTTATTGTATTGAAAATAAAAGTGACACTCCTTGTATTTTATTCTTTCTTTCATATCACACTAAAAGTGTTTTTTTTTAATATATTTTGTGAATGAAAATCCAATATTGTGCTTCTTTAGCTCTCTATTCTACTTGCAATGCCGAGTTTACCCCAACAAGTTGGTTTTAATGATTGTTCACTTACTTATTACATGTATATATATGTTGAAAAGTTTAATTACTAAAGTGAACTAGTTAGCTTTAGGCTCAGACACTGAGCCTAATTTACTCACCTGACAAATTGCTTCTTAGTCATCCCTGAGCTGATGATAAAAAATTATGTTTTTTTTTTTCAATGGGGTCTAATGTTAAGCTTTGTTCTCCGTTGGCGGCCATGTTTCTCAGATCCAATAGAAATGAGCAAGCCTAGTAAAAAACCTTCTGTATATTATTCAATATTATTTTCCCATAGTTTCCAATGTTAAACTTTGTTCAGCGCCAGCGGCCATGTTTAACATGGATCGGAGTACAATGAACAATCTTTGTAAAAGACCAAAATAAACAATCTTTGTAAAAGACCTACCATATACCAAATCTGTAAAGTTTACTTCCGTGGTGAAAGATGAAACTGTGATTTTCCTGAAGGGTCTTATGTTAAAACTATGTTTAGCGCTCGCATCTATGTTTTTTTGTCGGATATGAGCCATGTTTTAGGTTGGACCTGACTGAAATGAGCAATATTCGTAATCAACCTTCCATAAAAAACTCAGATACAATTTAGTCAAATATTCTGCAATTGTTTGAGTGCAGATGACCAAAACGGATGATTTCCTTTCAGGTCCGATGCCAAACTATGTTCAGCGCTGGCGGCAATGATTTGTACGAATTAAAACGAGATGAAAAATCTCTGTAAAAACCTCGCGTACATTATTCCTATAGGGTTTGGTTGTATTTGATTCAGTGATTTCAGAAGAGTAGATGAAAATGTGAAAAATTAAGGGACAGACGACAGATTACAGACAGACGGAGGACGGACTACGACGCCAAGGAAAGCAATAGCTCACACTGACCCTTTCGCTCAGGTGAGATAAAAATGATATTTTTTCCACATGCATGCTCCAACTAACCACAGGTTTGAAGCATTTTTCTAGAAAAAAAAACCCAAAATAATTAGTCTACAAGGTACACACTTTTTACATCGTCAAACTTTATACTATTTGAAGTATCCTTTACCATACATAAGAGTCATTAGAACAGTGCTCAATTATCTGCAGCTCAAGGTAAAGAATTTAACCTACTAATAATCTTCTGTACTGGAGGTAAGGAATGTTTTCCGTCAGCAGTACAATAATCTGCAATGACCGTGAGTCCATCTGGTAGAGATTTGCATGCCATTTCTTTGTCAAGTCAGGTAAGATAAAAAAAGATGTCAGAGAGGAGTTTTGAAATTCATAAAATAACAATAAACATATATATAAATAAAAAAAAAAACTCAACGTTAAACAAACAACAAACCGTGTATTGCTGACTAACTTAGTGTCACCGAGGCTTAAGTTTTCCTTGAAATATAAGGTCTATTTTGCAAATTTCTCCGCCATTTGCAATTTTACATATTTTTGCAAATTAGAGTTCGTACAAAGGTTCTTATCAAAATTAAGGCTCGATTACACAAAGTAAGTGTCTTATTCTTTCTTCTATACTAAAATATATTTATGAAACATTGTATATAAACCGCTTCACTGTAACAAATGTTTTGAAGAGCTGAATCTATAAGCCTCCTCAATTGATTTGTAAACAAAGAGTAAGTTAGTTTTTTGGAATTGCTGAATGACGTTAAGGTGGTTGTGTTTTTTAAAATACACCTTTCGAATGATATGGTTTCCTCTTTAAGTTTTATTTTCCCTCATAATGCAAAATAGGTAGGTTTTATCTAATGAGATAACAAAAAGATTTAACTTTTTGGTAAATTACTTCACTTTGTTTAAGTTGCACATTGAAGGTAAATCTCAATTTTTCCGAATAATTTTCAACCCAAATTTTCTAAATGAACTGTATCTCTGAAATTTCGTATTATAAGTTTTTGTTGTGGTAATGTCAAAACAAAAAAAAAACCAAAACAAAAACAAAAACAAAACAAAAAAAAAAGGAAATTAATAATCAGTCTAAAGACTTTTGTGAAATTATTTCTTGTCAATGCATTTCCATGAATTAAACAAAGCTGCTACATGACCGATGTTGAAGGCCTCATGGTGACTTCAAGATGAAGAACAACAATAAGAGCGTTGTTCCTTTGCTTGTTTTTTACCATGTATTTGTAGAGACTTTGTCTCATGTGCATTTACTCCATATCCTTTTATTCACCATATACGAATTAGTAAAATACCCCTTATTCTGTCATATGAAATCTTTTGTAATATTTTGAAAAAAAGTTCGTGACTTTTTCAACGTCAAATGAAATCGGAAGATCATAAATTCCAAATGTGACTGATCACAATTATTTCTTACTGACTAATGATGGCAAAATCATCATCAGATCTAGAAAAATTGAGAATATACCCCTGATTAGCAGAACTTAAGGAAGTATTCTCCTGAGGTTTCAGTCTCGTTCATATCTCGTTTATAAATAATTCTCAAAACTTGCTTATGAGTGACATTTTTTTGCATTGATATATATAACATATTGACCCCCCCAAATTGTGTAAAAAAAATTATGTACCTAAGACCAGTTGTTTTCAAGAAATGAAAAAAATTCTGACCAAATTTGACCATTGATCTCCGTCAGAATTTAGCCGATTTTGGGGTAGGGGAAATAAAATAAAAATTTTCAAGAAAAGTACTCATCTTACTCATATGATTTATTTTCTAATTTCTTCAAGATACAATTGTGAGTTTTGATTGTCTAGTTGATGGGAATTTTGAAAAATCTATTTTTTACAGATTTTAATAAGTCTTAAAATTTGACCAAACAAGAGGCTCACATGAGCCTGTATCGCTCACTTGATGACTGGTTTTATTCATTGTCAGGAAGAGACCACCCATTCATACTATAAATCAGTTCACCAGATGTTACATTTTCAATCTTGGATGAGTTACAAACGTAAAAATTACAAACTTTGAAGGGGACAAGCCAAGGACTATTGTGACAAAGTTTGGTTGAATTTGGCTTGGTAGTTTCAATGGAGAAAATCTTTGGATGCATTTCCCATAGGGTCCCTATGTTAAACTATGTTCTCTGCTGGCAGCCACCTTCAATGAGGTATGAACATAAAAATCACAAACTTTCAAGGGGACCACCTAAAGACTATTGTGATCAAGTTTGGTTCCCATTGGTTCAGTAGTTCCAGAAAAGAAGATCTTTGTATACATTTCTAATAGGGTCCTAGTTAAACTATGTCCTGTGCTGACGATGATGAGGTACGAACATAAAAATCACAAACTTTAAAGGGGACCAGCCAAGGACAATTGTATCCAAGTTTGGTTCCTATTTCCCATAGGGTCCCTATGTTAAACTATGTTCCCTACTGGCGGCCATCTTGGATGAGGTACAACAAAAATCAAAAACTTTAAAGGCGACCACCTGAGGACTATTGTGACAAAATTTGGTCCACATTGGCTCAGTGGTTTCAGAGGAGAAGATCTTTGAATGCATTTCCCATAGGGCCCTATGTTAAACTATTTCCCCTAGTGGCGGCCATCTTGGATGAGATGCAAATCTGCTGGACATATGTAGAAATTGTAGTCCTGGAAAAGCTCAACACTTTCGTAATTCACATTTAACCTCCATCTCAAACAGTTTTTCAGTTTTTGAAATAGAAGTCAAAATGTAAAAATGTTAAAAAATCGTGAAAATTTAAAGA
This sequence comes from Modiolus philippinarum, assembly GCA_002080025.1. NCBI lineage: Eukaryota > Metazoa > Mollusca > Bivalvia > Mytilida > Modiolidae > Modiolus > Modiolus philippinarum. Next base: position 182,904 of record MJUU01067379.1, read on the forward strand.
AAAAGGGTCATAACTCCTATGTGGGTCGTCAGATTTTCTTCCAACTTGCAGGAAATGTAGATCTTACTATGCTGACCATTTTTGTAAATTAAACTTTACTTCTATCTTCTACCATTTTCAATATATAAGACTAAAAGTAACAAAAAAAAAACGAAAATTTTATGGAAAAGGGGCAATAACTCCAAGATGGGTTAACGGATATTCTTCAATACTGCAGGNGGGTAGATCTCATCATGCTGATCATTTTACCGCGATGTCAGATTTTTGATATATGTAACGGTTTTCGAGTAATTTGCAAAAACGGCAATTTACCCCTATGTTCTATTTTTAGTAACAGCGGCCATGTTGTTTGGTCTACGGACATAAAAATCACAAACTTGAAAGAGCATACCCTGGTGATGATTCAGGCCAAGTTTGATTAGTATTGGCGTAGCAGTTTCAGAGGAGAAGATCTTTGAATAAAAATTAACGGACGGACGACGGACGCCGAGTGATGGCAAAAGCTCACATGGCCTTTGGCCAGGTGAGCTAAAAAGTAATATTTTCTTATATCATCATGGACCTATGTTTTTTATTTGTGATATTTCTTCAGACTCATGAGATCTAATAATCTGCAAACTTTGAGAGAAAATTTGATGCTAGAAATAGATATTTTAACCAAAAAAGGTCCAAAACAGGCCAAAATTGATGAAAATTGCACTAAATCATCAAAAATAGGGGTTTTTAAATGACTATAGCACAATAAAATACACATGGACATATGGTTTTCTCTTCAAAGATGTTTTTTCATGGTCTTAGCATTATAAAAATGTAGGATTCAGGAAAAACTTGATGCAGGAAAATTTTGACCTCTCAGGAGAAAATATCCTTGAGCAAGATCACGGGACATAACCTTAATGTCAAGATTAGGCTCGGAGCGTCCCAAAAACGCCTTTATTTGCTCGGAGTTTCCAAATCTATTACAAAAATCTGCATTTTATCGAAATTTAACAAACCTTGTATAAAATTGAAAATACCCATTCGGAAGACAACTATATGACTAAAATGGCTGTGCATAAACGATTACTCAACCGACACTAGTATTCAAGTTTACCTTGCATAACATATGTGTATTTTGATGCATGTTTGGGGACTACGTGTACATACCGAAGAATAATACACAGAATACAGCTTGTGGTAATTTTTGTCTCTTTTGAATACAATTTTTATACATTTCAATTAATATAAGTCTATATGGAGTCATTTCTTTCGTTTTAAACTTCAATGTAGTTATGTTTTGATAGGACAAGTAAAATAACTATGGATGCAGCTCGTACAAGACAAGAACGGAGGAGTCGGACCCAAACATATAAGTAAAAAAATTAAAGAAAGGGAAGAAAATACCGAAGGACAATCCAGAACTCATGAAATCCATAGGACAAAGACAAAATCAGTACTGGCAACAAAACAGAGACTACAATAAACATAGACACACAACTGTATGATCAAATTGAGCAGCACAGACCCAAAAAGAGTACTTCTAAGTAATTGAGTAAGCGAAGTTAGCAGCTAATTAGCTACCCCAATGTTGCCCATAACAAAAAGTCACACCAGGTGCAATAGTCACAATCGAGTAAATATGAAACGAATTAGACTCCGGAAAAATTCCTGATTTCATATCGGAAATAAATTTCCAGTCACGATCTATCAGCTTATGACTTTATCAGAGACCACTTCAACTGCGGAATAACATATCTTTGACTGAGAAATTTGGTAGTCAGTCGTTCGACTCTGCAGCGAAAATCAAAGTACTGTTAACAATCCCGAGAATAACATATAAGTTGTGAAATATATACGTCAAACGCTGGGGCAGACGGAATGTTACTCGACAGGAAAGGAAAGTTGACAATTGTCATAAAGCTTAGTGTAAAGTTTCCCTCCAATGTCAATTTCAAGATAAAGTTCAAGATAAGAAGCCAATTTTGGGGTATTTGTGGTATGCTTTGTGTCTAACTCATCTGGATAGATCAGATGAAGGTAGCCACCGAAACGAGAATTGTTCAATGACAGAACATCATCTATGTTCGGAAGCTGTTATTGAAAGATTTTGCTGGTTTTTGCCCTTTTCCTCATCAGCCCATCAAGAAAATCAACTCCAATTAACGGAAAATGAAATTACAAACATACATTTTCTAACAGCTATATCTTTACGGCTAAACAGTTCCAACTATGTATTGGGTTCCTAAACTTCACAAAACGCCATATAAATCTAGATTCATTGTGTCATCTAGTCACTGTTCTACTACTAAAGTTTCTATTATACTCACTAATACTTTGACTGCTATTGAAAACCTGGTTATAAATTTCTGTAACAAAGTACATGAAAACAGTGGTATCAATCATTTTTGGAGTGTAAACAATTCATTGGAAGTTCTCAATAAATTGAATGCTTATAATGCCCCTTTCGAATCCGTTGAAAGTTTTGATTTCTCTACCCTCTATACTTCATTACCACATAATCTTCTAAAGGAAAAATTCAGACGTCTTATTCAATGGGCATTCAAAAAATCCGATTGTGAATATATTTGTTCTAATTCCTTTCAAACACATTTTAGTAATACAAAACAAAAAAAATCAGTTAATTGGACTTTTGATATGATTTCAGCACTTGAATTTTTACTTGACAATATATTCATACGTTTTGGTAACTCTATTTATCGCCAGGTCATAAGAATTCCTATGGGTACCAATTGTGCACCACTAATAGCGGACCTCTTTTTGTACTGCTACGAATCTCAGTTTATGACCAATATCAGCAAAGACCCATCTAAACACCATTCAATTGAAAAGTTTAACAACACTTTCCGATATTTGGCTGATATTTTAGCTTTAAATAATGACGACTTCGATACGTATTATAAGGACATCTACCCTAAAGAAGTTACTTTGAATAAAGCCAATTCTAATATCCATCATTGTCCGTTCTTAGACATCAATTTTGATATAACGAATGGTAAATTAAGATACTAAAATTTATGATAAAAGGGACGATTTTTCTTTTCCCATAGTTAATTATCCATTTCTGGATGGCGATGTTCCATTAGCGCCATCATATGGTGTTAACATATCTCAACTTGTTCGATTTGCTCGAGTATGTAATAAAGTTTGCGATTTTAATGAACGGAATCTTTTCATAACTGAAAAACTATTACATCAAGGTTTTCGTTATCATAAACTAGTTAAAACCTTTACTAAATTTTATCATCGATATAATGACTAAGTTCATAAATACAATGCAACCTGTAAACATCTAATCAAGGCTGGCATTTCACATCCCTTATTTTATGGTAATGTTTTACATAAGAGTAAAAAATACTTAAACTCGCCTAACAAACTTATAAAACCTTTAAATCGTCTAATTCATAAGGGTTATAATTACGGTATTGTCGTCAAGTCTTACGTTTGGCCTTCTTTGGTATTAACATTGATTTTTTGATAGGGTCTTTGCATTTTAACTAAACACATTCTAAATTTCTAAAATCAGTATTGCATGGAGACGGGTTATGTATTCCGGTATATACATGAAATCATTTTGCTAAACTCCTCACAGGAAGGGATCTTGATGAAAGCTGTATACTGAGGGTACATAACTTAATTTGTCAGTTGGTAATGGGTCTGGAGCTGGCATGTCAGTTAACTGCTAGTAGTCTTTTGTGATTTCATGTTTATGTCCGTATATTTAGTTCTTTCAGTTTCATTTTT
>MJUU01067379.1:186748-208391 GCA_002080025.1 Modiolus philippinarum
CCGCAGCAGGTTTGCGCCTGTCCTAAGTCAGGAAATTTATTAAGCCTCTGTGTGTCTTGTCTGTTTTCTAGTTAGTTCACTTTATGTCTATGGGAATCTAGGATGTTTTTTTCGCTGAACTTGATTACTCTTTATTTAGGGGCCAACTCCGACCTACCGTTGGGTGTGGGGTTTCCACACCGTTCATTGAAGATCTTATGGTGGCTTTGAGTTGTTATTACTCCCCTTTGGGTCGTTGTCTCTTTGACAAATTCCCCGTTTCCCTTCTTTTTCCTATTCATAGGAGTACAAAAAAGGTCGGCCAGAAGAGGTGCACCATTCGTACCCCATTGGGATGCCGACCGTCTATTGAAACAGTCGTCCTCAAAAATATCGATAAGAAAGTCCAACATTTTAATGATGTCTTCTTTGCTCAACCTATTTTTAGATTTATATTCCTGTCGAACAAAGTACGATTTATTACAGCCTATGACTAGATAAGTATAACGTCTATAAGCATCACTCTTCACGAAACGACGTCGAATAATGCTGAACATGCAATAAAATGCTGTAAATGCAAGCGGAGAACATCACAAGATACCCACTAACTGACATACCAAAGGAACTAATAACTGACTTTTGATTGGCAAAAACCTCCTCTTTTGACAGTGTCGTTACAGTATGTGCGAAATAACCTGCAGATGAATCGATCCCCAACTCTTTACTGGGACAGCTTGCAATATTTTGCATATAAAAATGGTGTTATTAGGAGCTTTATCAGCTTACATGTCATGAATGGCGGACGAAGTTTCAGCTACATCAGGTCTCCTCAAAATGGAAGTAGTTTTAATTCGGGTTTGGACTATTTACACATCAATACATTAAATCAAACTAATATTCGATGCAAAGGTGCACTGTAAGAATGCAATGATTAAACAGTTCCGAAAATAAGGATGTGATTTTTCCTGTTGTTAAATTGCTCTTTCTTTTTAAATTATCTGAAAGGATAACAGTATGCATCCTTTAATTTACTGGCTTGTACTAGGACGCATCAACACATTTTTTACTTGTACTCCAAAAACATTGAGTATAGACTACTTATGGTATAAACCAAAATGCATTTTCAAATATATTTGAATACCATTTCGATATAACTACAAGACGTATAAAATTGTTACTTTATATATATATTATGTCTTTAAATTGATTTCGGAAACTGCACGTGTTCGCGATTTACATTCATTATGCAAAGTAAACAAGATATTGGCAAGCAGTTTTTCTACTTTGAAAATGTCTTTGAATCAATAAAAAGACATTTCTTCGAATGAGTGTGTTACTTTTATTGCATTTGTAGAGGTAACTATAGTTTTTCTTACCTTTTCCGGTTTTCCGTTCTTGTTTACATTGTGTTGAGACGCTTTGAGCCTAATACGAACTTGTCCGTGTCTCATCAATAGAAAATATTGCGTAGAGGTTAGGCCCCATGATTAGTATATCAAAAACATAGTAGCGAAAAAGGTAATTCACCTGCATATAAAGATATGACTTCCATAAAACTTTCTACAGCTTTACCATTCGATGGCATCATTTCACTATAAGTCTTTCCTTCGGGTACATACAGATATCCTTTGCATGGCTTAAACATATCCATGTCAGTGGGCTAGGAAACTAGAAGAAATAACATAAGTTTATAATGTACAAGCGGCAGCATTTTCTTACTTAATTTAACTTGCAGCGCATGACAATGTATAAATTTATGAAAACAAAATTACATAATCTGGCATATTATCTGTTATACTCAAGAGGAATTATAAAGACACAAACGTCCAAAGGGTCGGGATAGTTTTGTTCACCAATGGGGCACATCTTAATCGCTCATGTCAAACAATTTAATCTGAAAGCAATGTAAATTGTGTTTTTTCATTTTTTGGAAGGTTTCATTCTTTTGAAGCTTTATTTTTTTTATCTAATAATGTCAAATTACAAACAAAGGATAACAGTCAGCACATACAATTGCCGAACACTACAATCACATGTCACAATTAACAAGCGAACTGTACTAGAAAAACACAAATGAGACACAAGAGACGAACTTAAATAACGATAGGAACTCGAGATAACTAGCAAAAGCCAGCGGTAGGGCGAAACCGGTTTATGGGTACCCAAACCTCTCCTTTCTCTATCCTGTTTACCTATTGTATAATAAACATACAAATAAAACCCAATACAGGTCGACTATCTTGAAAAAGAAAAGAATATGACAAAACGTAATTTAGAAAGATAGGTCAAAGAGTGTTAGGAATTATTACCACAACTAACACTGAGCTTGCATTTCAATCTTACATAGTAAAAGAACTGTCCCCGTGCCATGCAGATCTTATACCCATTCAAGCCAACGTCTACTACAATTCCTGACACTAACCGTAGCGACATGGACACAAATGTCTTACGCTGCAGCAGCAGATCTGAATACAGTTAGGCCGTAAATTACTGTTTGTATTAAAATAAACAATTTGAATTCCACCTACCTGTTCTGTTTACCTTTCTTTTACTATTAATATAAGAAAGATAACAGGAAACACCTACAATGGCCGTAAACCACAATCACATGCCACAATCCACCAGGGAACCGGACGAGAAAAACAATAAAATGACAAAAGACAAACATGGACAACGATAGGAACTCGGGATAGCCGGACTTGGTATCGGCACTAGCAAGAGCTAGTGGTAGGGTCAAACCGGTTTATGGGTACCCAAACCTTCCCTTTCTCTATCCCGTTTCCCTATAGTATAATAAAACATACAAATAAAACCCAATACAGGTAGACTACTAACTCCAAGACCACAATCTTGAGAAGGAAAGAAAAAGACAAAACGTTATTAAGAAAGATGGGCCGAGGAGTGCTCGCCGCTAAACTGCCGGCTAGCTCAAGGAGCCTAGTCTGCTGGTTAAACACTGTCGCACTACGAAATAAAGATCAAACTCAAAACTCCCCGAAGGGTTTGGTAAAGAATTATCATAGATTTCAGTAGACATCGTCAGTATCAGTGAGAGGCCAGTATACCTGTAATATCTTCAGGTCTTTGGATCCCAAAGCCAATTTAACGGAATCCTGAAGAATATTCTGTCAATATCCCCTATTACGTAAAGAATGTAAGTTACGTCCCAGTTTTTCTGGATTTTTTTATCAGTTTTTGACATTTTTTAACAACATTTCCATAAAATCGAGGGTGAGAAATGCCCTTAGTACCAAGCTGTTTGCGAGTCGCACCATATTTAGAAATCAAATTTTCATATCTTCTATAGGTGTTAATCAATTTATGAAATCTGTAACCTTGTTGTAAAAGTAAGTTTGGATATGATAGTAAGGTTACGCTCATTAAAGTCGTCAAGAGTAGAACAGACGCGTGCAAATCGTACTAGTTGTGATATATACACCCCGTATGATGGAGCTACAGGAACGTCGCCATCAAGAAAAGGGAAATTAGTAATTGTGAAATCAAAATCATCCCTTTTATCATAAATTTTAGTTTTAATTTTGCCAGAGTCAATGATGATAGTAAGATCAAGAAATGGGGAGTATTTAGAATCATCGTTTTCTTTATTAAGTTTCAGTTCTTGCGGGTATATGAGGTCGACATAGTCTAAAAACTGGGGATTGTCAATAGTAAGGATATCGTCGATATATGTTTACTATATATACTATAATAGTAGACTTGATTACTGTTGCGTATCAATATGTCATGACGTAGTATCTCTTAACCAATGGCACTGAAGTTGTATGACCCATATTTGAATTCTATTGTTCTTTATGTGAATGAATGAAATACATATATACAAAAACAATACATGAAAATAGATAAATAGTCATCTATAACTAAAAGTTGTGTGGAGATTTGTCAAAGTAAATAATTGCCTTGTCAATTGAAAGTTGCATGGATAACTTTTAGATAAAGCTCAAAAGATTTGTTAACTGGTTTTATTGATTGGAAAATAAATAATTTGCTTTACATTAATACAATTGAAGTAAGTTCTAAAATTGGGAAAATAGCTGTCACGTAAAATTGCCAAAAGCTTCAAAGTTTCGACTTAAATGATAAATAAGGTAGACAATATCCGATATGTTTACATGGTATTACCATTCGGATAGAACAATCATTATAACAAATACCTTTATTTGATAATTTAGTTTGATTTGATATACATAAACCATTGTTAGGCACAAGCGCTTACCAAACAAAATCATAGAAAGTTATTGATTTTACTCAATGTACTATGAATCGTGTTATTGATGCCACATACGCGACCGTCAAATGGAGATACACAAATGGTGGCACGTTTGGCACTGGTTTCAAGCCATTTGTGCATCCCCACTATACACACCCAATATATATAGCTATACAAAAACAATACATGAAAATAGATAAATAGTCATCTATAATTAAAAGTTGTGTGGAGATTTGTCAAAGTAAATAATTGCCTTGTTAATTGAAAGTTGCATGGATAACTTTTAGATAAAGCTCAAAAGATTTGTTAACTGGTTTTATTGATTGGAAAATAAATAATTTGTTTTACATTAATACAGTTGAAGTAAGTTCTAAAATTGGGAAAATAGCTGTCGCGTAAAATTGCCAAAAGCTTCAAAGTTTCGACTTAAATGATAAATAAGGTAGACAATATCCGATATGTTTACATGGTATTACCATTCGGATAGAACAATCATTATAACAAATACCTTTATTTGATAATTTAGTTTGATTTGATATACATAAACCATTGTTAGGTACGAGCGCTTACCAAACAAAATCATAAAAAGTTATTGATTTTACTCAGTGTAGTATGAATCGTGTTATTGATGCCACATACGCGACCGTCAAATGGAGATACACAAATGGCGGCACGTTTGGCACTGGTTTCAAGCCATTTGTGCATCCCCACTATACACACCCAATATATATAGCACCAACAACATGTTATGTTATAACTATTCTTTTGTCTATTGTTTTTGTATGAGTTTAATTTCCTTCTCCAAATCTTGTTTTGTATCATGCAATGAGTCCATCGGTATTTCATCGATATTTTTTGTATATTATTATAATAGTGCTTTTTACTACATCCTTGTATCTTGTGTATGTTTTCGTTTATTTTTCTTATTTAGGCTAGTTGTCGGCCACTCTCATCTTTCTCTTGACCAATCAGGTGTAAAATAACCACTAATTAATGGGTATTGATTTAAATCAATACAGAATGAGAGTTGGCCTCTTCCATTATAAACTTTATTGTACAGTTAAAAGTAGACTAAGCCTGCTCGACGTTTTTTGTATCAATTTTATATATTTTTCAAAAAATTGATCATTAGCTTTTAGTTAAGCGATGTGTTTTGACTTTCTTTTAGATTTACCGAAATACAAACATGAATACTCTGCACGTGCATAAAACCCCAAATCAAACACTGGCACCCAAAATGTAATCTAAGTGAGAACTGTCACGCTCCTACCTCAGCTTTTTCTTATATGATTATATACTACACTATAATGTGTGCTATTTTATTAATCCTGGGTGGTATCGAAGTAAATCCGGGTCCTGAAAGTGAGGACATCGGGTCAGATAGTAGTTCATATTCACATTTGAGTGACTCGATATTAACTAACAAGATATGTGATATGATCACAACATCTGTTTCGTTTATGCATTTGAATATCAAGAGTATTCTCCCCAAATTGGAATACATCGAGGCGGAGTACGAAAATTTTGATATTTTATCCTTTTCGGATTAAACAATACCAACACAGACGACTCGTTACGACTCTTGAACTATCAAGAACCGTTCAGGCGTGATAGGGGGTTGGAAAAATGGGAGGAGGGGTTATTATTTTTGTAAAACAAAATATACATGCATTTAAACGTTTTGATTCAGAAGAAAATGATTTAGATGGCATATGGTTGCAAATGAAGTTAAACGGAAAGAAAGTATTATTTGGTACATTTTATATCCCTCCAAATAGTTCCCAGGAAATACGGAGGAAACTCGAAAATTCATTTGATAAGGTATCCGATGAAAATAATGTTGATTGTATTTTGATTACAGGGGATTTTAATGCTAATAAATCCTATTCAATTATCATATGTTGGTCCACCGCTTCGATCAAGTAAGGTATCACTGTCCTGTATTTGGATTTTTAAAATTTCCCAAGACACAAACGAAATCATTCAAATGTAAAGTATGGATGTACAATCAGGGATATTATGATGAGTTTAGACTCAAACTAAATCAAGTTGAGTGGGACTCTTTTTTTTCTTATCAGATAATGTTGATATCATTTCTGATAGCATTACTTATATTATTATTACTATCGCCGAATGGGTCATTCTAAATAAAGTTGTTACTATTCGAAAGGGGATCCATGATGGTTGACATCTAACATACGAAATAAAATTCGAATCAAAAATAGGATTCAGGGAAAGGCAAAAAAGTTTAACCGCCCATCAGATTGGGGAAAATTTCGGAAAGCAAGGAATTCGGTCAATGGGTTGGAATGTAAAGCCAAAGATGATTATAACGGAATTTTAATGAGTAAACTTTTAAATAAACACTATACCAGTAGTAACTGGTGGAGAACGGTTAAAAAATTATCCGGAATTAAAGGGGTCGAATCTAGCATTCCCCTTTACTTAAGGATGATAATTTGATGAAAAAGCTAATGAATTTAATTCTTACTTTGCAGCCCAATCCCATGTAAATGAAACTGGTAAAGAATTACCCAATTTTATTTCACTTAATGAAAATAAAATTGATAGTATATATTTCAATGAAAACGAAGTTGAGATGTTTTGCCAATCTTAAATTCAACTAAGGCATCAAACCCTGATCTTATCAGTCCTAGGTTATTGAAAGAGGCGGCTTGTGTTTTGAAATATCCACTATGTAAGCTTTTTAATTTATCCTTAAACACAGGCATGTATTCTACAAAATGGAAAATGGCCAATGTGACGCCCGTTTTAAAAAGCAACAAGCCTAATGAGGTTAGAAATTATCGTCCCATTTCCCTCCTTAGTATTATATCCAAGTGTATGGAGAGCTGTGTATACAAACACGTTTACAATTTTTTATTGGAAAATAATAAATACAAAAAATCAGTCTGGATTTTATAAAGGGGATTCTGCAGTGAACCAATTAGTAGATATCACTAATGATTTTGGGAAAGCTTTGGATAATGGGAAGGAGTTAAGGGTTATATTTTGTGACGTTAGTAAAGCTTTTGACAGAGTTTGACATAAATGACTTCTTTTTAAATTAAAACAGTTGGCAATTTCGGAAAACTTATTGAATTGGTTTGAAAATTATCTAACGGGGAGGACTCAAAGGTTTGTATTGAATGGTTCAAATTTAGAGAGCTTACCGATTTAAGCAGGAGTACCTCAAGGGTCAATTCTGGGCCCTTTATTATTCCTTTTTTATCAATGACATTGTTGAAGAAATCAATTTCTGTGGTAGAAAATCCAGCTTTAACTTCAACCATTCTAAACAATGATCTTGAAAAAATACACAGGTGGGCTACGAAGTGTTTGCTGTTTTCCTGTTTTTGTAATTGTTACATTTAATCCCTCCAAGACTGAAACCCTAACTATTTCTAGGAAGACGAACAAACCTTTTCATCCCCCTCTTCTACTTAACAATGAACAAATACAGACAGTATCTACTCATAAACATCTCGGAGTTATTATATCCAATGATGGATCTTGGCATAATCATATTGATTATATTATTGGTAAAGCTGATACAAGACTTAATATCATGAGGAAATTTAAATTTACCCTTAATCGATTAGCCCTTGAGAAAATGTATATTTCATTTATTCGCCCTATTTTAGAATATGCTGACGTGATATGGGATACTAATAATCTTAGTCTGATTAATAAAGTGGAATCTGTCCAATTAGAAGCTGCTAGAATAGTAACAGGGGGACCAAAGTTACTTCACATTAAAAATTATACGATGATACTAGGTGGGAAAAATTGACTGACAGACGGAAGAATCATAGACTTTTCCTATTTCACAAAATGATAAACAAGAAAACCCCTCAGTATTTAGTGGACTTAATTCGTACTACCGTTGGTACACAGCATCGTCATAATACACGCCAGTCACTAAACTTACAAGAAGTACGGACTCGTACAAATCTATATTCGAACTACTTCCTGCCGTCTACAATTAAAGACGGCAATAAGCTATCATTAAGTACTCGCCAAACAGAATCCTTTTCCTCTGTCAAGAACTAGATCGTAAGTCAAAATTCTAAAGTTCCTTTTTTATTACACTGGTGGCAGACTTGGTCAAATTCTTCATGCACGGATACGAATGAATTGTAGTTCTTAAATGTACATTTATTTTTGAAAAAATTGGTTGAATCACCCAGGTGTGTTTGTGGTGAAATTGAATATGTTCAGCATTATATTTTTTATTGCAATATATACCTTAATGTTAGGCAAGACATGCTGACTTCTCTTATGAATTTAAATGTCTTTGTAGATACAAATCTTTTTATTTTTGGATCCACCATTTCATCTGATGAGCAAAACTGTGAAATATTTAGACTCTTTCAAAAATAGGCGTTTTTAAATTTTTGAGTCAATGAATATCTCATACAAATTCCTTTACTTTTCTCTTCGCTATTTCAAAGAATCTTTCTATCTAAATTCTTTGTTATATTTAACTAATTTCTTTATATTTAATTAATATGGTTTCTCTGCATATAAGAATATTCTGAGGATGCAATTTATTATATGAATATACTGTGTCTTTTTAATATGGAGACAGATTTATATAAGCATTTTTGAACTTGTTTCTGAATCCCATTTTTGTTATAATTTATGTATATGTATAATATTTGTATGTTACTTATCTAATAAATATGTTTAAACCAAAGAGTGTTCGCCGCTAAACTGCCGGCTAGCTCAAGGAACCTAGTCTGCTGGTAAAATACTGCCTCACTATGGATTCCGCAGAAGACTGAACATTGACATAAACATCCATTTTACTTCCATCAAAGTTTATCACAGTTGATTTTGAACAACACAGAAGTTCACTAATATTCAAATTTACACCAGACATTACCGATATGTTATATTCTCTGGAAGTACACGTGTAATTTAAAAGAAATTAACTCATGATCTCTCATAACGATTTCAAATCGACCCAGTTACAGATTTTCTGTTTATTAATAAATAGAAAGAAATAAGTTTAGAATAATAGTACCATCCTGTCAATTTGCTTTTTTAAATCAAGGGAATTTGTAATTTTGTCGTCCGGTAAATATTATTATTAGTAAAAATGTTATAATTTCGCATGTTTCTCAACCTTACACGACGAATCGGTACCTAACTGATATGAACGGGAGCATAAACGGAAAATAAAATATTTGTATGACAAGACTGAATATAGATATCCTTCGGACTTAGTTTAATCACCATCACCTCATAGTGTATGTAAAATAAGACATTATTTACATAAAATTTCAACCCTGTTGAACATTATTACTTTTCGAGTGCGCTTCACACTGGTAGCCTGCCAATTCCGTGAAATCATGAATATTGTACAATGAATTAATAACACTGAAATATCATTAACTAATAGTATTTATTGAGATGTGAAAGAATCAATCCAAAATGCACGTCAAAATAGTTTTATTGTTATCTTTACCCTACGAAAATATTTTATACTTGCAGCTGATACCATTTTTAATCATCATTTCTTTTTACGAATCAAGTTCAAAGTGCGCATGGAAACATGCATGTGAAAATAAATTTCTTGAAATACCAGTTACAGCTGAAGAAATACTTAAATTATAATTTCAGTTCACGCTTAACTGATATCGGCTAAAAATAGTAAAAAATAATGATTAGACACCGTTGTATTCAGCCTTCGATTAAAGGGGTTAGTTCTGTTTGATTTCATAAACTTGTTTTTGTCAATTTGGCCTGAATTCTGCACCAAGTTTAAAACATTGTTCAGAAGAAGTTGGTCTTAGCCGCTTGAACCCATCTGGATCCGCCAATATGAAAATAAAATGTATTTTCAGAATTCTGTATGTTGGATATTTCTGAAGCATGCACCATGTAGTAAAGAACTTTTTTTCTACTTCCAAAACAAATATTTGTAATAGAAAAAGCCCATATGGGGAAATAAACATTGATTTGTATTACTGAGGAAAATAACAGATCTCATCATGAAACAACAAAAATCTATTTAGAGTGTAGACAAACATATTTAGTATGAAAAATTCTGATGTAAAGAATGTAAAAGTAAACTGAAAGCCCGGGACTGAAAGTAGATGTAGGAAGACGCAGTACGCATATTCAAGAGTTGGCTTCTTATCGAGTAGATTATATCAAAAATATAATAGTTTGTGTCATTATAATAAATAAGAAACACCAAAACCACAAAAATAATACACTGAAGATCCTTCGAACGGTCTCTACTAAAATGCCCATACTGTTTTACGTTTACACAAAGTAATACGCACATAGAATTCGAAATGTAGGAGTTGAAATGTATGAAAAACATAAAATCTGGAGGAAACCATAGACTAGATATATATAAAAGTACACAATTCAAAAGGAAGTCCCGTCATGAACCAGATCGGCAACTGCTATATACAATGATATATGATTTAAGTGTAAACTTTATTTTATTTGGTAATAGATTGATTTACAATTTGAATATTATTTGAACTTAATTGGAAAAACAAGTCACAAGTTACTTTTACAAATTCCGCTCCTTGTGAATATATGTGATTTAAAGCTGTATCACAAAACGAAAGAAAAAAATTCTTTTGTTCGCATTTCCAGTTTGATATCCTTAACTATGTTTTTGTAGTTATGGTTACTTCTTCTAACGAACTTATTATCCACAATTTTAACAAATGGAATGATTGATTGAAGTAAATGAAATTATTTTTATATATATATATATCAGAATGCTTATTTCTTAATTAATCGTTCCCAGTTGTATGAGAAAATATACTCTTTCAGAGATTTGCATTTCAGTCAGATATTTGTATGATCAAAATTCATACCCTATCTCAGAAGAAAAAATGGCTCTTTGTCAATAAATTGCTGTCTTTTGCATTTTAAAATATAATGAAATTCGTCTAAAAGATCTTGAGAATGGCATCACCCACACATCATATTTTCTCTTAGAATATTTTTCAGTCTCCCTAATTCCATGGGGGAGTTTGTGATTTGTTGTTCTGAATTTGCAACTTTACAATCTAAAATGTCAAAATACTTTTCAAATTCAATTTTTTCTTTAAAAAGACGATAATTCAAAGTTTTGTCACTGTTCCTTAAATCAGATAACCAGGTTTGAACAAATTGATCTTGGAGCGATTGTTTAACTCATTTTTTAAGGGAGTACGAGCCTCAGATTTTCAGAAGCATTCGATATCCTCGGGTTTTATCCATTCAAACAGTGTTAAAATTTTTTTGCACATGGATCATATTTTCTTGGTCATAGGTCACATTAAAATGTATAATATAGACAGTGTATAAAATTTAATCAACTTCCAATTATATTTTCATATATTTTAATGCGTATAAACATCTTATGCAAATTAAAGGAAAACTCTAGAGAGAACTGGTTCCCGCCAAAATTTTGACGTCTTATATCTTAAAAATTCCTTCATGGATTTTCAAAACTTTTTGCTCAAGTTGTTCAATTAGCAGTGCTCTTTAAAACAAAATGTCAGAATTGTAATTCTAATTACAACATTTCTGACACTCGTACTCCCTTAAGCAAAATTTCGTTTAAAAATGATTTATCCAAACATATGATAAATCGGTTTCATTTAAGACAGACTCTACAAATTTTAACCAGTTGAAGTTTGAGTTAGGTTCATTCGACAAGATGTCCATGAGTTTAAAGGCAACTGTTGATAACTCTGTAATTCCCAGTCACTAATTTTGACCAAAAAGAAATCATTCTAACTTTAATGTCAATAGATATCGGAAATCTGCCCAACTCTCCATAAATTACGCACTTTGCAGTTAAGCTTTTCAAGTGAAGCAGTAATTTACAAAGTTTTGACTGTACTCGTTCTATTATATCATCATTGCCAAACCCCAAGATTTCACACCAATAGAGAAGAATAGGTTTAAACATTTTGTCAAATAAGTCTAAGTGGCAGCTGATAGATAAATTATGTTTTCTTCCTTTCCTGATTACCTCATACATAGCTTAAGTATCATTATCTGAAAGATGCTTCTTACATGAAATAAAATTCCCAATTCTAGAAAAATAAACCCCAAGATAATTAAAATCTTTTAAATATTTCTATTTTATTATTCAAATAATTTAAATGAAGGCTATCTACCTTAAAACAGTTTACAAAAATTTCATAATTTTTGTCCTATCCACGTTTACATTTATTTTCAAAGTACTATAGTATTTAAAACATTTATTGAGTGACAATTGGAGACCACCATGAACACAGTGTCTTCAGCATAAAGAATAGCAAAAAGCTTTAAATATAAATCTAATTTATGTTCAAATTCTTCAGATATAGATGTTAATTCGGTGACATTTTCTTGTTGAAGAAAATCGTCAAGGTCATTAAGAAATAATGTAAACAGAAAAGGGGATAAGTTTCCACCTAGTCGAACGCCTGTTTCTGAATGAAAAAAAAACCAGACTTTTCATCATTATATGATAGATATGACTTTTTATTATTATACAAGTTAAAAATAACCTTATACATGAGACCATTTATGTGATTTAAGAACATTTTGTACCATAAGAAAGTATTTACTCAGAAATGGTTATTAAAAATCAATTTGATTTCACAACAAACCATCTTCTGTTATATTATACAGTACTAATTTGAATCCAGTAGCATTTAAAATCAGCCTAGAACAAATCGGAATTCTAATTTCTACTGGGTTGTACTGGTCAGAATTTCATCCAGTACAAATTCGAATTCCATTTTTCTAGTTCTATCAGGAGAAGTTGAGTGTCCTGATTTCTACTAGGGGGATTATTGATACTACTAACTGAAATCAAAAGAAATTGTAGTACAGTGGTACAACAAAATGAATGTCTTTAGGCCGTAAATCAACACCTTGACCAATCACCTTTTTTGAAGATCTGTTTACATTCATAACGTGAAAAAAGAAATATTATACTGTTAAAGCAAATAGTCTTTTGATACTGTAGTTAATATGAATATCAAATACAGAACAAATTAAGGGATATGGAGTAAATGTACATGGGACAAAATACCTATAAATACATGGTAAGTTTAAGCAAATGGAACAACAGACTCTATTATTTTGCTATTGAAAATTCTTAGACATTATAACTGTCGCAAATTTAAAATCTATGCAAGATGTTTTCCCAATTATACTAAAACTATTATTCAAAGACTAGAAATTATGGATTTCCTTTGTTTGGGTTCTTGTGCTGCTGATGAGGAATAAATTTCCGAAATGGCCATACTGCTCACTAAAATTATTGCAGTTGGAGTTATGGTCTAATGTTCATTTACTCCATATCCTTCCATAAAATAGTGTAGTTGATTTTATAAGTTCGTTTTTGCTAAGTTCAATGCAATAGACATCCTGCTTTCACATGTCGAAAAATTGTTCAATAAAGAGAACATGTAGATCAGTTGCAGTGTGTCAGTGCTGTGGAAAAAAACAATATAATGAGAATTTTTTCCAAAAATATTGACAATCCATTGCTCTTGTCAATGTCACAGATGATGTTTAAGTAAAGGTTGATGTAAATGAATAGTTATGTGTATTAAATAAAGTCATTTTTATTATATTTTAAAGCGTTTTAGTAGTAGATTTTAGTTTTCATGAATGATGTGTGAAATTATATTTAAATGCTTCACAGTGAAGAAAAATATTGGAATTATTAAAAACATGAATTTCTTTAAAAGAATACCCACAGAATACCAGATCAAGAACAACAATAAAGCGTTGTTTCATTGCTTTGTTTAACATGTAGAGACTTTGTCTCGTGTGTATTTACTTTATATCCTTTAATTTTTAATCTACAATTAAATGATATGAATTCCATAATTCTACTAAACTAATAAAAAAAAAATCAGCTTTTATTTCCAGTAATATCCAGAATTACCTAAAAATATTCAGTATGATACTAGACATTTGGCAGGATCTGGGACCTCGTAACGCAAATCAGCACATCTCAATTTTTATGCCTGTAGAAATTAGAATTCCAGTTTGTACTAGAAAAATTCTAGATCCCACTTGATTCCAATTTGTACTGCAACATATATATCACTAAGGAAGCCATTTCCATAAAAGGTTAATATTTAGAACATCTGTTTTATTTAAGTAGTTTCCGAATTTATTATACGTATCGAAAAAAATGAGTAGACGTACGTAAAACACATAACGAATGCCGAAAATCTGCTTTTCACCTCTCATACTCCTTAAACGTGGCAAATTACCTGTTGTCCAACTCGGTAACCATATGTGACGTGTACGTGCACTAAAAAGGCAACTTAGATAACTATAAATCTATTTAGTGACTATTATCAAAACTATGGTAAAAATATTCAAGTCTTACCTGTTATTGCACGTTTTGATTCTTTGTAATATCTAAATACAATGCAGTCAATTTTTCCAAGATATTGTTAGATAATAAATACTTTTCTAGTGACAGAGATAATAATCTGATATAACATGCAATGCTGCAGCTCTTCAAACAAGTTTATCGTATTGTTGTCTGATCATAAACTGGCAATAGACCAGAGACCAGTACCAAGAACCACTCTTAAGAGGTAAGAGAGAGCTTAGAACTTACACTTTACGAGTATAACAAGAAGCGTTCGTAAAGTAATCTACAGACTTAAAGGTGTAACAAGAGCCTTCCTTTGGTTTTCTTTCTAATAGAGGTCCTATCCCCTCTTTTTGATCTCTTTACTGCATAAAAGTGAAAAACTACTCTATGTCAAAGTGATGTCAAAGGAAACACAACTTATAACGAAATAAAATTTAATGAGTAATTTTAAAAATAGTGTAATAATATATATCTATATCAATATATAAGGATAATACATACCTCATGGTGACTTCAAGATGACGAACAACAATAAAAGCGTTGTTCCTTTGCTTGTTTTTACTATGTATTTGTAGAGACTTTGGCTCATGTGCATTTACTCCATATCCTTCATTCAACAAAAATAGTAATGGTGCATTACATGATACCCCGTCACGTTCCACAAAATTTCAAAGTTTCAAGGGGCATAACTCTAGAACCCCTTGGACGTCTGAACCAAAAATCATACTTGGCCTGAGTTTTGTGGTATACAATTTACATACCAAGTTTGAAGACAATATATTATTTCATTTACAAGTTATCAGTCGGAAACCCTAAAATTCGCAAAATTACAAAGTTTCAAAAGGCATTACTCAAGAACCCCTTGGACCTCTGAACCCGAAATCGAACTTGGCCTGAGTTTTGTGGTATACAAGTTGCATACCAAGTTTGAAGACAATATATTATTTCATTCACAAGTTTTCAGTCGGAAACCCTAAAATTCGCAAAATTTCAAAGTTTCAAGGGCATAACTCCAGAACCCCTTGGACCTCTGAACCCAAAATCGAACTTGGCCTGAGTTTTGTGGCAAAGAAGTTACATACCAAGTTTGAAGACCTTAGTTTATTTCGTTCACAAGTTATCAGTCGGAAACCGGGGGACGGACGGACACACGGACGGATGGACGGACACACGACTTGGGGTATCACATAATACCTCGCCACTACGTGTGGCGGGGTATAAAAAGGACAAAGCCACATTATAAGGGGTAACAAGAAGGAATGGACATAACAGTATTATTATTAAATGCAAAAAGCCATGCTAAACCAATAAGTTCAAAAAGTAAATAAAAACAAACTTACCATGTGCGAGGTATAAAAGTGGTCATCTGAAAATAAAAGTGTCAATTAGATTACAAAGCAAATTTGCCTTTCATGAATTAGCCTAGTTAAATTTTAGTTATTGCTTCAGTGTTGTATTATTTTTATCTATCGACTATTTGGATATTGGTTAATTAAACATTTAGCCGGTATTCAAAGCATGTTTAAAAGGGATGGCATGCATTATTATCTGAAACATTAAACTTTTAGTATTACTAAACATCTGTTAGGTTAAGCTTAAAATATCTTTCAGGTTCATGTTTGAAAAAAAACTTATATGGTACACATACACAAATCATACCATTAAAACATATTTACAAATATAAGCTAGGGAATCTGAACAGAAAACATTTCTATCCTGCTTATACATCAAACTATTTTTAAATAATAGAAAAACTGTGAGCATAAATCACTAATATACCCCCCGCGCCCCCATTGGATTCCTGAAATTAAAAATCAACCAAATTAAATTCTGCAATAGGAGGTGCACATTTACATTACGTCACACAGATTGTGTTAAAATTTCATAAAATAGAAAAAAAGAGAAGGGAAACGGGGAATGTGTCAAAGAGACAACGACCCAAAGGGGAGTAATAACAACTCAAAGTCTATTCAGTGGTTAAGGAGAAGTAGTGGATAAGACATGGGTACACAATTGTAATGGTTAAGCTCATGTTTTGCTGTGGGGAAACTCCAAAAATCAATAAAATCGTATTTCAAATAAAAGGTGCACATCTTAGTTGTGTCACAAAGACTGTTAAAGTTTCATGAAAATCTATTCAGTGGTTCAGGAGTAGTAGATAAGAGATGGGTAGCACCTTGTAATGTAATAGCCAAGTCCAAGTTTTGCTATTGGAAACTCCAAATTTGTTGTCCGATTCAAATTCTGGAACAATAGGTACACATTTACCTTATAACGCAAAGAATGTGTTAAAATTTCATGAAATGTATTTAGTGGTTCAGGAGAAGTATTGGATAAGAGATGGGTACACTCAGGTATAACGGACCGACGGTCAGGTCGAAGGACGGATACCCCTATCACTATATACCACCACTGTCAAGCACGGGGTATACCAATCATATACATTTATAGCCTACTGCCTCTGTACAAAAATATGGTTTATAGTTGTCTTTTTTTTTCACTTACAAAGAGTACATGCGGTTATGCAGATAATGAATTAACAATAACTTCAGTATTTTGTTATTTACAACTAATATATTCTAATAACTAAATACGGTTACCGAAGTTACTGTGAATTTATTTTCTGCATATGCACATTTTGCCAACTTATGTCTCTTCAGTGCAGATAAAATCTAAGCGTTTCGAAGACCATTAACTCAAAATGTTAAAAAACGGTCAGAGAACAAATAACCAATATGATCTAAATGTAAAGCCAAAATCAGCTAAGGACAGAGCTTTGCACGAGGGAGATACTCCTTACTTTCAACAAAATTTACAAAAAATTAGATATTGCAAAGTTCCAAATAGAATCGGATTTCTGGTTAGCACCGAAGTACTGACTACTGGGCTGGTGAATACAATTTTCCAGTGGTTTCCAACTGCTTTGTCTTTTTGCCTCATTGATTTTGGTTCTTGACAATTCCGTTCGGTAATTTTGTTATTACCCCCATTTCATATCAACTGTGCAAAGTTTCAGAAGTGTTAATTAATGTTGTCAGATATTACGATCACACATACGAAGTACCGTAACATGATGAAAAACTACCAATTTTAACAATTTTATGTTTTTATATCGAAACTGTCCAAAAGGAAGGTGATCATCTTCAATGTATCTAGTTCAGCTGTGAAAAGTTTCAGATAAAAGGTGTAAGAGTTTCAGATAAGAAAAGACTTGCTACCTTAATATTAAAATAGGATGAAAAATATTAATTTCAACAAGATTTTTTATCAGAAACCGCCTTAATAGGGGAGGAAGACATTTTCAGTGTGTCCAAAACAATTGTGCAAAGTTTAAAAGTCATCAAGTAAAAAGTGCGAGATTTTCTGATTACTTGGTACACGTACCATAATAATAAAATATGATGAAAAATTAAAACAAATACATTGTACTCAGTTCAACAATGGATAAATTTGACATTTCTTAATCAAAACTGCCAATAACTGAAGACGCACATCTTCAACGTGTCTAATACAATTAAAAAAAACATCAGGTCAAAGGTTTTAAAGTACTTCTATTTAGACTACTTTTGGATTGTGGATTTCCGTGTTATTAGATTTTAATGCTGCTGATGAGAGCTACTTTTTGAAACACGTGTACAGCATAATAAATTTATTTTTGTATTTTCATATTACAAAAACTTCGTGCCATAATGTTAAAATATGATGAAAAAATGAGTAAGTTAAAAAATTGATAAATTTGATATTTTTATTCAAAAGTGCAAAAGTGGAAATGCACATCTTCAATTTGTCCATAACAACTATTTAAAGTTTCAAAAAGATTAGGTTAGAGATTCAGACTGCACATGAACAGTACCCAAAAGCGTGACGGACGGACAGAGTCCTGATACTCCTAGGCCTCTATTAACCATTGGTGATGCAGGTAAAAATGGGGACGCTCATGCAATAAACAACTAGACAATTTGTGAGATTGGTTGCACTAATAGAGTAAGCATTTTCTGTTTCTTATAAAATACAATGTTGAACATTTCGAATCAAGTGAAATGACAAATCCAGTAGAAACTAGAAGTATTGTAGTCCGCTGTGCCACAAATGAATACCCCCGCTTCCAAAGTGTAATACAATTCTTTAAACAGTTGTCCATACCAAATTTGAAATCGCCCCTACTCGTACAAGCCAATTAAACAGCATTAATTTAGTGAAATATGAAATCATTCCAACAAATACAAGCTAAGAAACAACAGGAATTAGCAACACAGAAGACCCGAAAATAGCTTACGCCTTACAAGTCATCATAATCAAGCTTCTGAATAAATATGAAATTATTCCAACATATAAAAGCTAAGAAAACTGTGACGAAAATTTCTAATCCATAGTGTGTTATAGTAAAACTTCAACATATCGGCAAACAGGAAGTAGCAACACAGCAGACCCGAAAATAGCTTACACCTTACAACTTATCATAATCAAGCTTCTGATCAAATATGAAATCATTCCAACATAAACAAGCTGAGAAAACTGACGAAAATTTCTCATCCATAGTGTGTTATAATAAAACTTCAACATAACGGCAAACAGGAAGTAGCAATACGACAGACCAGAAAATAGCTTACACGTTACAACTGATCAAAAACAAGCTTCTGACCTAATATGAAATCATTCCAACATATACAAGCTGAGAAAACTGTGACGAAAATTTCTCATCCATAGTGTGTCATAGTAAAACTTCAACATATCGACAAACAGGAAAAAGCAACGAGGCAGACCCGAAAATAGCTTACGCGTTACAACTCATCATAATCAAACTTCTGACCAAATATGAAATCATTCCAACATATACAATCTAAGAAAACTGTGACGAAAATTTCTCATCCATAGTG
Organism: Modiolus philippinarum; assembly: GCA_002080025.1. Taxonomy (NCBI): domain Eukaryota; kingdom Metazoa; phylum Mollusca; class Bivalvia; order Mytilida; family Modiolidae; genus Modiolus; species Modiolus philippinarum. Next base: position 206,193 of record MJUU01067379.1, read on the forward strand.
TGTTATAGTAAAACTTCAACATATCGGTAAACAGGAAGTAGCAACACAGCAGACCCGAAAATAGCTTACACGTTACAACTCATCATAATAAAGCTTCTGATAAAATATGAAATCATTCCGGACGGACACCCCTATCACTATATACCTACCGCTTTTTCAAAGCGGGTATAAAAAACAAGTTATTCAGGTGAAAGGTCTGTTGTCATCTGGGAAACAGGTATCAATTACAGATACACAAGACCGTAATGCTGAACATAAAAGTTCTGCCATGATGACTTCAAGGTATGATTTACACACCCTTGTTTAAGCTTATTTGTGTCCCTAATAATGGGAACGTGATATTGTTATATTTTTCGTGGACCCTGTTTATTAATATAAAGGACATTCAGTTCTTCGTTTGTTTCTCCCGGTTACTTCTCCGTTAGTTATGTTATGGTTCCAGTTAACTCCTTTTTTGTTTTATTATTATTTAAAGGAACTTCTGTTTTATTTTAACGTTATCTGTAACATCATATAATGATATCTGATATTGTAAAGAATTAAATTAGATAAAGAGAAGAATCTAACTAAAAAGGTACGAAGAATTTTAAGATGTCTCAGTTAAGTTACTTAAAAGGTATTCGAGCAAAATATAGGAGTAGTTTACATTCAGACATTTATGAAACTTTGACAATTATTCAAACAGAAGTATCTAAAGTAAAAAAAATGTGTTTAAAGCATCCAAGTGTACTCAGACATTAAAAGTGTACATAGACAAGAGGCTCTCAAGAGCCTGTATCGCTCACCTTGGTCCTGCAGCACTATAATTCCCAATTGATGGTCCATCTTTCGTGGTGTATGTACATATAAATAAAAAAAACTTTTTATAAAATTTAATCAAAATAGTTCAAACAGTTTCAGAGAAGATTTTTGAATGCAGTTTCCAAACTTAAGGGGGCTATGTTAATCTACGTTCCCTGCTGGCAGCTATTTAACATAAAACTTTGAAGAGGGTCACATAAGGACTATCATATCAAAATTCTACTGAAATTGTTCAAGCAGTTTCAGAGGAGAAGATCTTTTTAAGCATTTCCCACTGGGTCCAATGTTAAACTAAGTTTTGCTACTGGTGGCTATGTCGGAAGGCGGATCAGCACCAAAGTTACATGCTTGGTCAAAATCTCACAAGTTTCATTTATGCAATGTTTAAATTAAATCCATTCAATGGTTTTCCATGATATCTTTGTATGCATTTCCCCTTAGGGTCCAATTCATTGCTGACAGCCATGTTGGATGATGAATCAGAACTGAAGTAACAACACTTGGTCAGCTTCTCACAAGTGAAGTTTGGATTATATCTATTAAGCAGTTCTCTAGAAGATCTTTTGTTAAATTAAGTTCACAGCTGGTGACACTTGGTCAGCACCTGACAGGCATCCTTCATGTCATGTTTGATTTAAATCCATTCAGCAGTTCTCTAGAAGATCTTTGTGTGCATTTTCCATAGGGTCCAATGCTGTCGGTCGTGTAAGATGACAGATTGACACCAAAGTAAAAACACTTGGTCAGCAGCTCATAAACATCATTCATGCCAAGTTTGGTTTAAATCCATTTAGTGGTTCTAAAGTAGAAGTTCTTTGTATGCATTTTCCCATAGGGTCCAATGTTAAAATTAAGATCCCCGTTGGCGGCCATGTTGGATGATGGATCGGCACCAAAGTAACAACACTTGGTCAGCACCTCATAAGCATCATTCATGCCAAGTTTGGTTCAAATCAATTCAGTGGTTCTCAAGAAGAGGTTCTTGTATGAATTTTCCCATTAGGTCAAATGGTAAACCAAGTTCCCCGCTGGCGACCATCTTGGAAGCGGTCGGAAAACTTGAATGTGTTCAATAAAATATAGTCCTTAACATGCTGAACATTTTTGCAATTTAAACTTGACCTCTACCTCAAAGCCTTTTTGAAATATAGGACAAAAAGTAAAAAATCACGAAAAATTTGACCAATAAAGGGCCACAACTCATATGTAGGTAATTGGATTTTCTTCAAAGTATCCATGTGGGTAGATCTTAACATGCTGAACATTTTTGCAATTTAAACTTAACCTCTATCTATTATAGTTTTTTTCATAAAAAAAACATCAAAATTTTGAAAATTTTACGGAAAAAGGGCAATAACTCTTAGACGGGTCATCAGATTTTCTTCAAAATTTCAGCAT
>MJUU01067380.1:24636-41422 GCA_002080025.1 Modiolus philippinarum
TTAAATTCTCCTGTTAATCGCAAAGCAGTTAATGGCAAAATTCGCTTATTAGCAAAAGAAAATTTGCTAAAAATGCATGAAAGTTTCGTTTATAAGCAAAACAGAGAGGTTTATTGCAAGAACAAAAAGAAAAATTTCAACATTAGCATAATACTGACATGTGTATTTTTGGAACAGATCGATACCCAATGTATGGCAGTGATACAGATCACATGTATGAATGTCCAACTGCTGTTATTTGCTGAAATAAAATATTTACAACCAGAAGTTGTGTTTCTTCTTTCTTAATTTGTTGTTCTTATTACTCTATTCAATTGACCTAACTGGTCACAGGTCAATTATATCGGGATTATTCGTGTTAACATTACCTACAAGACAGAGAACGTTAAGCCACGCCCAACCTGTTCAATAAATGCGAGCAATACTTCAATAAAACTTTATATGATTAAACATAAAACTTGCTGCACTTAAGATCTTCGAAGATTGTATACACAGGTAAAATGGGGAATCCCCTATTTTCAGTCGTCTGATTTACAGGTAAACATCATTAATGTGTGTGATAATCATTGATTAGAGTAAAGGAAATAGGTAATTAATAAAGGAAATTTTTAAAAACATGCTAATTATGATTTAAAAAATAGACTAATTATAATTGGAATCCTACTTATAAATATTCATGTATTGGTCATGTGACACTATTCCTATTTGTCTTTGTCAAAGATGTCCCAGATTGTGGACCAAACGATTTCAACAATGATACAAACCTGGTGTACAAATAAAACACAGAAAAAAAACAATTTTTATATTTATCATTACTACAATGTAATGTAATAACAGATAACTACTATGTAAACATTATATTGGATGTAGGTCAACAAAGGTCACACAGGTACTTACACTCTCGATCCCAGACAAGAATAAAACAACACTAGAAGTTTATAAAACTTTATTTTCACAAACATAAAATTTTTATTGATTGAATGTCAAACAATATAAACGAAAATACAAATATTTAACAAATATTTCACAATATTGACACTTATGCAGGTACTTTCGGTCTGTATTGGGCTTTCGTTTAATCGCTTAATCGCAAAATTTTCTCTGACAAATGGGCTTTGCAATTAAGTGGAATCCACTGTACTCACTTCTTACTGAAATTTAGACGAAACATTTATACATTTCTGGAAAACCTAATTATGATGAAAGATTGGTAAATTTCCATGAGTTAGCATACCTTTAACACATTAATCAAAAAAAAAACACATTTATTAAAAATCTAAAACTACATGCTAATATAATTATAAAAGGATGTCAAATAGCTTAAGGTGTTGTTATTTTCACAGACTTAAGTCTCCTATGTACAGTTATGTACAAAATGAAAGGGTGAAAGGGTGGAAGAAATTTAAAACCTCAAGCATAATATAATACAGTGGTGTTTTTGTATATTTGTGGGGATAAAAATTTGATCATATGCAAAATCAATTGAACTTGGATGCAAGAACTGATGTATTTGTTAGATTATCAGTTTTCAGACTTTAATATCACAGCCTTCTCATTATAACGGAGCTGCTGGGATGATGATCCTTTAAGTGATTAAAATCTACCAGACATATTTCAAACATCATTAATTATCACAAAACAGCCTTGCAGGACTGTAGAATGAACAACTCAGGACAAGCCCACAAGACAGCACATCAGCCTGTTTTAAATTTTAATACAAGTGAAGAAATCATTTGTTTTTCAGGAACAGAGTCAAAGTAGTACTGGATCTTCTGGTGGTTTCCCTGGAGGATTTCCTGGTGGTTTTCCTGGTGGTGCAGGGGGATTTCCAGGTATGTAATGATAAAGTCAGAGTAGTACTGAATCATCAGGAGGGTTTCCTGGTATGTAATGATAAAGTCAGAGTAGTACTGAATCATCAGGAGGGTTTCCTGGTATGTAATGATAATGATAAGGTCAAAATAAGTACTGGATCCTCTAGAGTTTTTCCAGGAGGATTTCCAGGTACTGTAAACATGGAAATTTTGTCGAGGGGACAATTTTCGCAATATTCTTGAGCAAGAAAAATCCGCGAAAAATCACACCACGTGAATACTTTGGTTTTTAAGTGTCCTATGTAAAAGTAATGACATTGTGTAATATGAAAGGCCTAGGGTGCAAAAATAACACCCTTGCAAAAGATTTGTCAAACAAAAAAGCGAAATTCTAACATGGCTCTTGTTAATCGTCAACCAGTATAATACTCGATAACCATATATTTCGCACATGCGCAAATGGTATCGGAATATGAGTAAATGGGATGAAAAATAACAATGTTTTTAATTTTGTTGGTTTTAGTTTATGAAGGAAATAAAGGTTAAGGGCAGTTTTTAACTAAATCATGAAATTCAGACACATAAATGTGTATTGTTTTGCTTTAAATTTGAATTTTGAACTTGCATCTTTTTGAAAACGTCAGATTTTGTATTGTGACGTCATAGACACAGACAACAATGGAGGCAAAAAATCCGCCTTCTCTTAGGTCACTTCAGAATGGAAAATGCCATTTTCTGTCATATTAGAATCGAAATAATTCATGGCAGGTATATGGTTATTGTCATTTAACCATGGGCTTGGCTTTTATATTCGTAAATTTAATCCCTCGCTGACGCTCAGGGTTAAATTCGAATATAAAGGCCCAACCCATGGTTAAAATTTCCAATAACCATATACCTGCCATGAATTATTTCTTAAATAACACCCTGTGAAATTTCCACGTTTACAGTATGAAGTAATGATAATTAAATCAGTGTAGTATTGGATCCTCTGGATATTTCCTTGGAGGATTTTTTTGTGGTTTTTGTTTGGTGAAAGTGGATTTCAAGTTCTTGAATTTAATGCAAAAGGACCAATGTAGTTCTTACATGATATTAAATTCTTGAATTTGAAAACATATTCAGGGAGTGTATGTTTAAATTGCATAAGTTAAAGAAACGGTTTGATATTTTATTTTATAATTTGAAAAACATATTTTTTACATTTCTGTTTTTAGCTCACCTGACCCAAATGGTCAGTGTGAGCTATTGCCATCACTTGGCATCCGTCTTGCATCCATCTGTTAACTTTTCACATTTTCATCAACTCCTCTGAAACCACTGAAGCAAATTCAACCAAACTTTACAGGAATGATGTATGGAAGGTCCTTAACAAAGAATGCTAATTTCGTTCGTATCCGCAAAAAAACATGGCCGCCAGCTCGGAACTTATATTTAACATTGGAACCTATGCACGGCCATCAATCGCGCTAAATCATATCCAAATGATATGAAAACAATTTCGTTAGCGGGACTTCCGGATATGCGTTGTCGGGACTTTTTCTATGCACCTCGAAGGTAAAGCGTCTTTATTTTCTATATTATCGGACTGTTATTTCAAAAAGGCGAATGTCATTCGATGTGTTTTTATGGTTCCTACATTAACTGAAAACTACTGCAACATTTTCAGTGTGATACGGACGCTAGAACCTTTATTCTGAGATAAACCTCGTTCAAAACACTGAGAACGGACGAAATAATGCCTCGAACTCAATGGTCCGACTACATTGATGAACAAAAGTTGAATAAATGTGTTTAAATAGTCTACAAGAACAAACAGACAAGTCTTCGTTTATCTTAAAACAGTAAATTACATAAAATCTCTGAAAAATACACATACTCTGAGTAAGCGGTACCAGATTTGAGTTAGCGGTATCGAGTATGAGTTAACTAACGAGTGGAAATACGTACGCTAGTTTCTGTCATAAGATTGTTCTCGTTTGTACTATTATTCCATTTTTACCGAATTCTTCACCATATACATGGAGGAAAAATACCACTAATGAAAAAGTAGTTTTTAATTCAAGAATAGCCTTTAGAATGTTGAGAATGTTGCTCAACATTTTTGTCAAGAATACAGCTAAAGAGCATGCTAGGGGCCTTCTTGATCTCGCTTGAGGGATGAAATTGTTTACCTTTTGTTGAAGACCCTCATTCGACATCAAGATGTAGACAGGAATAAAATCCCTGTCCTTGATAAACTGGAGTTTTCTATGCATCGTGTGCGTTTTTGTCACATGTACATTCACTCCATATCCTTTCATATTTTTCTATTGTCTAGCGACTTTCCTCTTTAACTATGCATTTTGGTTATTTTGCAAAGATACAACATTTTTCAGTTCCACTGTCTACATGTTTTGTCATATGAAGACGGAGAAATTGTATAGAAATATAAACAAAATTTTAATCAATGGTGCCTCTTTACTTAATGTATTGATAATTTTATTTCATGTTTTATTATGAGTATCTATAAAAGAAAAAAAATTCACATTTCTTTTACAATACAAGGGAAGCGTGGCATACCAATATAACACTCTTATAATTCATTATAAAAATAACCGAGAAATAACCTGGACATCGTTCATGAACTCTGATGCCAAGTGCATTCAGACCGTTTCCGGTTTAAGCTAGCGTGCTTCATTCAAAATGTGCTACGGTCCACGCTTTTATACTCCAATAACAAAATATTGCATTCAATTCTTTATAAAAGTTTTGAACAAGTGACAACTGAAAAATTATCTGGTCTTGTCATTGGTAGTAATTTAACATGGACAGATCATACCATTAAGTATCTCAGAAAGTGTCAAATAGAATAAATTTGCATAAAAAATACGTAAATATTTACCAACATATATATATTTTTATTCTTATATATTATTTCATTTTGATTATCGTTGTGCAATTCGGAGAAATTGTAATAAATGGGCTGAAAAGCTTATAAAATCCAAAATTTAGAAAAAAGTTGCATGTATATTAGAATGACAATTTCCCAACATTGTAAAACAATAATCCAAATGAGGTAATTTATAAGAATTCAAATATATAATTTGTATATATGGTGTGGGAAAAAAATTAAGTATCCTGAAGTATTGAAATAAAAAAAAAAATATTTTCTTTCTCTAAAGCACATAATATAAATAACAAACAACAAATGTCCCAAAACTGACCCCTGTTGTAAACCGGTAAATTGATCCCTGTTGTACACTGCTTTTAATGCACTTCACATCATAGTTCATGAATGATGTCCAGGTTATTTCCCGGAATTTTTTTTTTGTCATATCGGATTATAAGACTGCGATATCAACTTACCAAGCTGTCTTGTACTGTACCAGAAACATTGAAAATTTCCTGTTCCCTTTTATTGCTATGCATAATAAAACTTGATACCTTAATTTCATAAAGTAAACGGTTTTAGACCATTGATTAAGAATTATTTTATATCTATACAATTTCTCAGTGTCAAAATAGCGTTAAACCTAAAAAATATCGTATCTGTGCAAAATGACCAAATGGTAGGTCATAGATTAAGTCACTTGACATTGCTTTTCAATTTCATACGACAAAAGTTCGTACAACTTCTGTCCTTGTATATATATCATGTCCAAACGAAAACAATCTTATATATTAAAACACCCGCGTAGGTATTTCTGCTGCTTAGCTAACTCATACCCCATACCGCTAACTCTTATCTGGTACCGCTAACTCAGAGTATGTGTATTTTTCAGATATTTTATGTAATTTACTGTTTGAAGATAAACGAAGACTTGTCTGTTTGTTCTTGCTGATTTTTAAAACATGTTTATTCAACTAAAGTTCATCAATGTAGTCGAACCATTGAGTTTGAGGCATTATTTCGTCCGTTCCCAGTGTTTTCAACAAGGCTTATCTCAGAATAAAGGTTCCAGCGTCCGTATCACACTGAAATTGTTGCAGTAGTTTTTCAGTTTAGGAAGGAACCATGAGAACACATCGAATGACATTTGCCTTTTTTAAATACCAGTCCGATAATGTAGAAAATAAAGACCATTTACCTTCGAAGTGCATAGAAAAAGTCCCGGCAATGCATATCCGGAAGTTCCGCTAACGAAATTGTTTTCATATCATTTGGATATGATTTAGCGCGATTGGTGGCCGTGCTATGGGAAAAACGTCATTTTCATCAACTCCTCTGAAACCACCAAAGCAAATTCAACCAAACTTTACAGGAATGATGTATGGAAGGTCCTTTACAAAGATTGTTCATTTCTCTGCAATAAGACAAAAACATGGCTGCCAGGACGAAACTTATATTAACCATTGGACCCTGTGGGAAAACATCATTTTCATCAACTCTGAAACCACCGAAGCAAATTCAACCAAACTTTACAGTAATGACATACAGAAGATCCTTTACAAAGATTGCTCATTTTATTCTGATCCTACTAAAACCATGGCTGCCAGCATGAAACTTATATTTAACGTTAGACCTTATTGGAAAAACTTCATTGTCATCAACTCCTCTAAAACCACTGAAGCAAATTCAACTAAACTATACAGGAATGATGTATGGAAGGTCCTCAACAAAGCTTGCTCATTTCAGTCGGATCCGACAAAAAACATGGCGGCCAGCGCGGAATTTATATTTAACATTGGACTCTATGATGGGAAAAACGTCATTTTCATCAACTCCTCTGAAACCACTGAAGCAAATCTAACCAAACTTGGAATGATGTATGGAAGGTCCATTACAAAGATTGCTCATTTCGTTCTGATCCAACAAAAAACATGGCCGCCAGCACAGAAGTTATATTTAACATTGGACCCTAAAGGAAAACATCATTTTCATCAAATCCTCTGAAACCAACGAAGCAAATTCAACCAAGCTTTAAAGGAATGACATATGGAAGGTCCTTTACAAAGATTTCTGATCCGACAAAAAACATGGCTGCCAGTGGGAAAAACGTCATTTTCATCCACCGAAGCAAATGACAGGAACCACATGTGGAAGGTCCTTTACAAAGATTGCTCATTTCATTTCAATTTGACAAAAAACATGGCCACCATGCAAAACATTGAAAACCCTTCTGTTAAGCATTTTGTCAGGTGAACGTCACAGGCTCAGTCTCTGAGCCTCTAGTTACATACCTGTTTAATGACAGACTAATTATGGTAAACTGTCGATTTGATGTTATGCTCTGACTTGACAACCCTGCTGTCAGTTCACTTTGAAATTGTAGTACCTGGATATGATGGTCTCACAATCTGTATACTACTTTGTGCAATTTTTAGCTCACCTGGCCAAAGGCCATGTAAGCTTTTCTCATCACTCGGCGTCCGTCGTCGTCTGTAAACTTTTCACATTTTTGCTATCTCCTCTGAAACCACTAGACCAATTTGAACCAAACTTTACAGGAATGATGTATAGAAGGTCCTTTACTTAGTTTGCCGAAATTTTTTTGATCCATGAAAAAACATGGCCGCCAGCGCAGAACTTAGATTAAAGATTGGATCCTATGGGAAAAACAAATATTTGCTATCTCCTCTAAAGTTACTGAAGCAAATGGAACCAAACTTTACAGGAATGATATATGGAAGGTCCTTTACTTGCTTTGCCCAAATTATTTTGATCCGTGAAAAAACATGGCTGCCAGCGCAGAACATAGTTTAACATGGGACCCTATGGGAAAAGCATCTATTTGCTATCTCCTCTGACGCTACTGAAGCAAATTCAACCAATCTTAACAGTAAGGATGTATGGAAGGTCCTTGGATCTGACAAAAAAGATGGCCTCCAGTGTAGAACATAGTTTAACATTGGAGCCAGGAATGAGATAACCATCCTTATACAGTAGTCATCATCTCTGAAATATTCTATGATCTTGCTGATTATAACATGTATCAAATGGCTGGAGTCACTACAAATTAAAAAGCACTATTTTTTATAGTACTATTTTCGAGGTCTGTCAAACATTGGCGTATTGAAATAGTGTTGTGTGCCCTGACAATATTATGGCTTTGACAATTAACACAATCTGGGCACACAGAAGCTATAGTTAGTCGTCATATAAGCGGGAGGTTGATGCATCAATAAACCTGGTTTAACCCACCATTTTATTTATAAAATGCCCGTTCCAAGTCGGGAATATGACGGCTTGCCAAAAATGTTCTGTGTCGGATTGTGTTCCCCGGATTCAGTCGAATGTTATACGGATTTTCCTTACTGGTCTCTTCCTTTGATCGATTCGGACTTTTGTTGTCACTTTTATTATGTATAGAAGGTCCTTTGCAAAAACTATTCATTTCAATAGGATCAGACAAAAAACATGAATGCTAATGAAGAGCATAGCTAAACCTTTGACCCATTGGTAAAAAAACATCTTTTTTAGTCATCTTTGGCATAGAAGCATTTTGCCAGGTGAGCGATACAGGCTCAGTCTCTGAGCCTCTAGTAATTTTCTTGCAAGAGTTGCTAGACTTTATTTGTCCATCTTTCTACTTGTTAGTTTCATCTCATGCTCCAACTGGACAATTATTTGGTCAATTCACTTCAAACTTTGTGGTTTTTGGGCATTTTTATTTTCAAAATATTTATAGGACGCTATTCATCAATATCAGGCTTTCCGAAAGTTGAAAAATTCTGCCGGTCATTTGGTCTGACAAGCAAGAAAAATTGCCAGACCGAAAGTGAACTTGCCGGACCATTATGACGAAAATCCGGAAAAAAGTCATGTTTTCTCCGTTTCGGTTCTGATGTACAAAATCAGAAGTCAGCCATTTGCGATTTCGTAGTCAAAATTGGATAAAGCTTGTATTCTAAAGCAAAAATTTAATAAAGAAAGCAAGGAATGTTATACTTTAAAGACCGGTTGAAACATTTTCTATTGACATGCAAATAAACAGAGGCAACAACCAATGGACAGATGAAATCTCTTGCCGGTCCTCTGCTCCGACACGGATAATTATTTGCCGGTCCAGACTCAAAAATGCCGGTCAGGAACGACGGACCGGCACATTTCGGAAAGCCTGCAATATTATGTAATGTACCCCCATGATCAGTTCACTTCAACTTTTCAGAGTTATTCTTCAAAGAGATATCAAACTTGATTAGCATGTTATAAATTTTCCCGAGTGGTATTCTATATTGAGAATTTATTGCATAAACATTGTGATATTTCTGCGGAATCAGGAATTCCGCAGATCAGGTTGTTCCTATAAAATTCGTTTTCGTATATTTTGTTCTACTTCTGATTTCTGATTATTTCCCTTTATTCCATGGGACTTCCTGTAACCAAATCACAATTCTGATAAATGACTGAAAGCTTTGAAAGGTTGATGAATGGCATATCATATGACTTTGCACTTGTGTTTTTCATTTTTACCTTTACAATGTGTATGGAAAAAAATCTTGAAAATGATGTCATAAATTTCAGAGTGGTATGAAAATCTTGCTGAAATATGAAAATGTTAACATCTAATATCTCTTCACTTAAATTTTTGAAGTGATGACGAGGGGCATATCATGTGACTTAGCACAGCTGTTAATCAAATGAATAACTATATACTGATTTCTTTTTTAGGAGGAATGCCTGGTGGCATGGGAGGTGGTATGCCTGGTGGTATGGGTGGTGGAATGCCTGGTGGTATGGGTGGTGGAATGCCTGGTGGAATGGGAGGTGGCATGCCTGGTGGACCAGATTTATCCAAGTTGCTTAGTGACCCAGAAATTCTCAGTGCGTTCCAGGTAGGATACGAAAACTTATTATAAAAATTCATGGTATGAGAGTGATAACAAATGAACTGTATCCAATATAACAAGGGTGCACAGTAAATTAGGCCCTATCAAGTTAATTTGTAGATTCTCATCCACCTGTAACAAAAAATCTGGGGTGGGTGGGAGGATTTTATTTTATATTTTTTAGTGATTTTCACTTAAATTGATAGGAATTTAAAGAAAATTTCTGAATAATTGAAAAAAAAATGAGCTGAGAAAAAAATGGGGCGGGTGGGGATGAGAATCTATAAATTAATTTGATGTGGCCTTAATCAACTTTGTAACAGTTGATATGTTTTCTGGTTAACTCTTAATACAGTAGAAACTAATAACAAACACTTGATTAAAAAACAATTTACTATTCATTGAGACAATGGAAACCAACAATTCACACACACAGACTAATGGCAATATAGTCAAAACTGCCTTAGAGGTCACCTTGAATAAACAGCCACCTTATTTTAAAGGTCACCTTTTATAGTTCCCTCCATAGTATATTTCATGTTAAATGAACCTGATTTAAAACGCAATCTTTCTTAAAATGTCAATTTGACTCCTTCCAAAAGGTGACCTCTTAAATCAAGTTTCACTGTACACTGTTTAATGACTCTGCAAGTGCCCTTGTACAATGCAAAACATACTGTTGTAACCTACAATAGAAACTGGTGATTAGTAATGACACTGCATATTTTCATTCATGTAAGGTTATAAATTAATGTCTGAGGGATTTCACTTTGCTAAAAATTTATTAATCGTCTAATGAAATACCAAAGACGTAGTATTTTTTAGGTGTACTAATTTTTGCCATTGTGAAAGTACTTTTGTTCGTGGGTTACCAATTTTCGTGGTTTTCGTGGTTGGGACAATCCACGAATTTAAGAATCCAATGAAATATTGTAGCCAACGAAATATAAAAGCCAAAGAATCAAGTCGAACCTGCGAAGATCGTAATTCAGCATGACAAAGACCCACTGAAATGAACAAGCATGTAACCATCATAAGCGAAGACCTGTTGATAAATGTATTTATCATGTCAATAAAGGTTGAATGTCAAGCTAATAAAGATTAAAATAGTCCAGTTGTGTTTGTTTTGTTTTATTCGATGTCCACTTGCTACAAATGCATAACTTCCAGAAAGACTTCTTTAATGTAAAGTGTTCATTTAAGATATTCCTGGTACATTGCTTATCATCGTTAACATGCTAGTATTTGAAAAAATAAGATTAAGTTTTAACAATTTTATTCATATATAACATGTATCAAGGCAAATCATTACATTTCAGCACTAATGCATAATTTAATACGTTGAAAGTTTGTTAAGTCAAGCATACTCATAAAGCACTAATAATAAATAAATTTTAAATTGTCACATTTTGTCACATGATAACAAGCACTAAGAGTGTACAATAATTCAATCACTGAATATGTAAATGTCTATAGCAAACCAGCTTTACGTAAACCAAGTTGTATCAGGTCCGAGCGTGCTGACATCTTGTTGTGTGTAGCGATGAGCCAGTTGGCGTGTATTGGTTTCAGGATGGAGGTTTTCAAATCTATGATGACATTGTCAGTGGCTTCACCGGTCTCATCCTCGTGTTGATTTAGTAGTTGAACAACTTGCACTGAGTACCACTCATGGAAGTGTGTCTTGAGTTCTTCTTTGTACTCTCTGTTGACGGACAAATCAAGAGGTTGAAGTTTGTCTGTGCATGTGGCTGGTACAAATAGCAGTACGATGTCGTTTGCCTTTAAGTGGTTGAGTAGCTGTTCACCCTGATGTGCTTTGTAAACGTCGAAAATAGCAATAGCTTTCTGGTTCTTTCTGTTGAGTGGCAGTGAGTCACGAATTTCTTCAACGTATGGGATGATAACGTTGTTGGTAAAGCGAATCATGGTCTCCTCAGTACTCCAGTGACTCTCGGTGTTGGTGACGTCCCAATTATCGGGGAAGTTGACATTCTTTGGTAAACAACGGTCTGTTTTCCCTGGGTAGATGAGTTTTGGCGGTAGAAGTGTACCATCTTTAGCAACAGCGAGAAGAAGCGTAATCTGGCGTTTGTCGTCGAGACTGGAGATTGTAATTTGTTGTGCGCCTTGCTGGTCCATTGTCCAGTCACCACCGGGTACTAGTTGACATCCAGTTTGGTCCCAGTTTATGATGAGTGAGTCTGGTACGTCGTGTTCTTAGGTAACTTTACTGATCTTATCAGTGTACTGCTTACTGATGTCATTGAAGTCATCTGGTAGGTGTTTGATGCCTTTGGTCCCCTTGCGTTTAACAAACCCCATACAGCGAAGTAGCGATTTGACGAATGTCTTGGTGATATTGATATGACCTCCATAACGTTGTAAATGGTGACGGGCGAATTTGGTAACGATAGCTTCTGCTCCTGCCATTACGATGCGTGTATTGATGACAACCCGTTGATACGTATTTTACGGATCCAGTCTTTAACTTTTTCATCTAGATCACCTGGCAGTAATGGGTTCCCTCGTGGTGAGTGCGGTAGTGTTGTAAGCTCTGTGCCAGCTGAAAAAAAAATAAAAACCAATTAAAATAATTGCAATAATTATAAAATATAAAAATATTGTCTTTTAAATCAATTACATGTAGTAAACTTGTAAAAGTAAAAAAGATAATTATGACTTATCGTAAATGACAAGGAAAACACAGTAATAATTTTTGACATCTGACAAAATTTCATATTGAATTCACAATTAAATATTTACCTGTAATTAAGTGAAAATGACATACATAACAGGAACATGCATTACAAATTGTTCGACCAAAATGTACAAAACAGGTGAATTTAATTTTTTATTCAAACAATGTAAATGTCAGTGAAAGAAACAAACATTTCGTTTTTGATTTAATAAAAGATGATCGATGTGACATGTCACATATTTTTTACTCTTAATAAAATTGTGCTGCCTGCTTAGACAATGTAGATATGGTTGTTAATTTTGTGCAAATTGATGTTAATTGTTAATACGGGAAATATGTCAATTTGTGTCTTAAATCATTATTAATTTGGCTTGTTGCTTCGGCATTCGTTTACAAATCTATGGTGTTTTCAAGAAAAGGGAGGAAATTTGGCAAATTGTCATAATGTAGTTCTAGCATTAATTCTGCTTTTTTCTTCGGCATTTGTTTTGCAGATTTTTATTGTCCCCCGCCGCACCGCGACGGTGGGACATAGTAATGGTCTGCGTCCATGTGTCCGTCCGTCCGTCTGTCTGTCGCACTTTCTTGTGGACGCAACTCCTCGAAAACCGTGTATTGGATTATGTTCAAATTTTTTAGGATTGTTAGTCACTATATGTACTAGATCATATCGCACCGCCATTTTGATTCGTCAATTTTTATAGGAGTTATGGGACTTTGACGATTTTTAGCAATACTATACAAATGGAGATCTTGTGGACGCAACTCCTCGGAAACCGTGTATTGGATTTTGTTCAAATTTTGTATGATTGCTAGTCACTATATGTACTAGATCATATCGCGCCGCCATTTTGATTCGTCAAATTTTGTTGGAGTAATGGGACTTTGATTATTTCCACATTGTTATGCAATGGCAAATCTTGTGGACGCAACTCCTCAGAAACCGCTGGTCAGAATTCATTCTAATTATACAGGATTGGTAATCGTTATATGTAATAGATCATATCACATCGCCATTTTGATTCAACAAATTATAAGGGAGTTATTGGACTTTATCGACTTAATGCATACTACAACATAGGGAGACTTTCTGGACACATCTCGTTATACTCCAGTTAAGGGATTTTGCTGAAATTTTGCTTAGCTATTTGCCACCTAATGCAGTTGATCATATCCTGCTGCCATTTTGATTCTCAAAATTTTACATGAGAAATGGGACTTTATTGACTTTTCTGCGGCGGCGGGGGACATAGCTACGTGTAGCAATCTTGTTAAATATAAAGTTTATTAATATTTTATTGAGCATGATATCTATGTAGATCCCGCACCTTTTTTCTTTAGATTGACGTAGTTGTCTCTCATGCTGCGTACAGTAGTCTCGCTGACTTTACGGCCAAGATCTGATGTGAACTTTCTCGAAGCTCTGGCTACCCCATTGTCAACTGCGTAGCGTGCTATTTTTGCTCTGGTCTCTTCGTCGTAGTTATTGTAGTCGCCTCTCTTTCTTTTGCATGAACCCTGTGAGGCTAGCAATGTGTCAACGCCATCATTGGCGGCCCGTACAATGAGTGCATCTTTTGTTGAAGTGCAGTCGGCAGGGTCTGGTAAACCTGGTGTATCTGGTGCTTTTACTTTAACTGAGCCTGTTTTCAACCACTGTGTTAGAGACATGTTTGAGAACTGATGAAAGCCCTCTGTATTAGTTCTTATTTATACCTACATGTCTAATTGAGTAAAATCTACAGCTTGTCGTGAGATGTTTTTAAATTTCGGAATGAGCTTGGGTGTCAAGTTGGATGATCAAAGTAAATTATTTTTAATGGTCGTTAATTGAAGTGATTTCATGCTTTATTCCCGTTAATTGAAACATCAAATTAACCGAAATTAGTTCTAAAATTAGAATAAAAAAAAAACCACATAGAAATCAACACTTTACAATAAAACCGCGATTGTCATCCATGACAGATAATGTTTGAAATTTGAATTTTTCAGAGTTTTTGTTTTTTTTTCTGCGCAAAATTGAAAATCCACGAATTTAAGAACCCACGAATATGTAATTTTGTCTCAATCCACGAAAATTGGAATCCACGAAGAAAAGTACTTTCACAGTATTTTCATTTTTTGTAAAATTTGATACCCTCAAATACTTCCCAGTTCAAGATACTGCAAAAATAAATACATTTACAGTGCTCTGTCGTTTAAAATGTTATTCTCTGATATTTATGGTAAATCAGATTCTACTGTAAGTAAAAACAGAAATAATTTTTTTTTACTCTGAAGCAAAATATCTAGCAGTTTTTGAAACGCCAGTCATTTCCTGTGAAATGGTTAACAACAGTTATATTGAGGGTATTACAAATTTAGATGAAAATTTACAGAAATGTTTAAACATGTATAATAAGAATTTTTAAAAGGATAATGATTGTTTATGTTACTATTATTACTCAGAATGTCAGGGAAATCGACAACAGAAATGTTGTTTGACTTAAGAAGGAAAAGAGTCTGCATTATAATAATGACTGTTGCTATGGTAATAACAAAAAAGCTGGTATTGAAACTGCACTAAACATGATAAAATTAAAACAAATGTGTAGAATTGGATTAAATACAGACATTTCAGAAAAGGCTGCCAGAAAAAAATTAAATTGTCTGAATAGAACCTCTCAGAAATCAAAAGCTTGATCAAATTGTAACACTACATATGAATAATATGATTCGGTACACTGTTAACTAAATATAGTTTCTCCAACGAGAACTAAGTTGATCATGAAATTTCTCACATCAAGTTAAATAAATTTTGCAAATGTTTAAAACGAGGCTTGCCGAATTACTAAACATTTGAAAATTTATTTAACAAGATGTGAGAAATTCATAATTAACATGTTTAAGTTGTAGAAAATGTTTCTCTAATGACACAATGTAAAACACCGAGGATTATGTTCCGAATATATTTGGCAGGTAATTCCACGTGAGTTGTTCTCTGACTAGAGGCTAGAAACATTTTTATCACATTGGTCAGGCTTTGATTAAATTTGCTAGAAATTAGAGAAAGATATTTAATTTACAAAGCAAAGGTTATGAATGAAATACTGTGAAAGTACTATTGTTCGTTGGGTACCAATTTTCATGGATTTCGTGGTTTGCCAAAACAACGAAATTAAGTTCCCAGCGAAATGCATTTTTTCTGTTGAGTTTTAATACATAGTTTTCGAAACCACGAATTTAAGTACCTACGAAATAGTGAAATTTATGAAAACCACGAAAATTGATGTCCACGAATAAAAGTACTTCCACAGTATAACAAATTACCATGAATTGTTTTAACAGGATCCTGAAGTGGCAGCAGCATTCCAGGACATCAGTTCAAATCCTGCTAATATCACAAAGTATCAAAATAATCCTAAAGTACAGTCGTTAATCAACAAAATGGCAGGAAAGTTTGGCCAGGCACCACCTGAATAATCATTTCTCGTAAGTTTATGTTTTGTTTGAAACAAAAAAGTGCAGTCCCTAGTCAACAAAGTGGCTGGCAAGTTTGGTCAGGCACCATCAGAATAAACATTTGTTGTAAGTTTATAAACAATAAAAGTACAGTTGTCAGTCAACAAAATGCCTGGCAAGTTTGGCCAGGCACCACCACAACAAACATTTCTCGTAAGTTTACATTTTGTTTGAAACAAAAAAGTACAGTCCCTCATCAACAAAATGGCTGGCAACTTTGGCCAGGTACCACCAGAATAAGAATTTCTTGTAGGTTTATGTTTTCTTTGAAACAAAAATATAAAGTCCTTTTTTAACAAGATGGCTGCCAAATTTGGGCAGGCATCAGCAGAATAAATTTCTTGCAATTTAAAATTTTACTTGGAAAAAAACAACATATTTACAGAAAATGTTTTCACATCATTTATTCTTTCATACAGTTTATGACAACTAAGTAAACTTATATACAGATGTTTTTTATGCCCCTCCTACAAAGTAGGGGGGTATATAGTTTTCGGGTATGTTGTATGTCTGTTTGTCCGTCTGTCCGTAATGCTCAGGTTAAGGTTTAGGTTGAAGGTAGTTTTCCTTGAAGGAGGTGTGATATCCATCATAACATGAACAGCAATGTTTTAGTGCCAAACAGATGCTGTGACTTCAAGGTCATGGTTCATTGGCTTTGAAGTTTATGATTGAATTTTTTATACCGCTCATCGATTTAATTTTTGAAATTCTCCTTAGCATCTTTTTTGTCCTTTATGTTTAAACAGCCATTTTTATAAATGGAATCCTTGATTCCAATTTTGGTAAATTTCCTGAAACTCTCTAAGACCTTTAATTTTGAAAATTTTACTTAGCAACCATATATTTATATGCCCCCAGATCGAGGATCGGGGGGGCATATTGTTTTTGTCCTGTCTGTCTGTCTGTCTGTCTGTTTGTCCGAAACTTTAACCTTGGCTATAACTTTTGAACTATATAAGGTAGACTTTTGATACTTGGCAAGTGTATAGGTCTAGTCAAGAGGAACATAAATATG
>MJUU01067380.1:42226-64785 GCA_002080025.1 Modiolus philippinarum
ATTTTGGAAATTTTACCTAGCAACCATACATTTTTGAATTTCTTTTTGTCAAAACACAAATTTTCAATAACTGAATTGCAAAAATCTTTTATTCCAATTTTTGGTAAATTTCCTGAAATCATCGAAGAACACTTCATTTTTAAATTCTACATAGCAGCAATGGTATATCAATTCTTCATTTAAAGTAGTCATTTTCAAAATATGGATTGCAAGTATCCTTGATTCCAACTTTTGAAAATTTCATGAAACTCTCTAAGACCATTTATTTTGGAAATTTTACCTTGCAACCATACATATTTGATGATTGCTAGGTAAAATTTCATGTTAGCCACTAGATGTATATATGATAAAATAAATGTCACCAATGGTAATTAATTATATATGATCAGTAGCAGGGCATAGTGTCCATTGACACAGATTCTCTTGTTTTCCAGTATTGTACCATAAAAATTTTGTTATATTGTGGACACCCTTAAATAAAATGATATTCATTTTCAATTACTCTTTCCAGCAACTGACTTAGGGTTCAATTTGTTGTGTTTGTTGTTTGTAGTTTAGGTTTTTTACGGCTAAATTATAGTTTTATCTTTGTAGGTTCCATTAGTTCATCCTTTCATCAAATGTAAGATAACTCCATCAGGACATTGTACTGCAGCATTTGATAGCTATGTCAAGTTTATGTATTATTAATACCTTAGAATTGGTAGCATAGCTATGTTAAGTTAATGTATGCATTATACCTTAGCATAAATAGCATAGCTATGTTTGTTTATATACAATTTTTGTTTTACTGTTATGTTAATTATAGTCTGTTAGTGGAACAATTATGATTATGGATGTTAATGTGGCATGCCATGATTTTATGTAAAATTTAACAACTGAAACATTCCAAAAATTTGTGAAAGTCAGTCAGAAAAAATGGTACTGTATTCCTCTTAAGTGCCAAGAGCGCTTTTAAAATTTGAAAACAGGGCGCTGACACTAATCAAGTTCCAAAACGAAGCTCTTATAACGAAAATCTTTGATCTTTTATAAGTACACAAGGCGATCCTTGTCAAAATGATTCAACTATCCAAATCTTTGATACACAGAAGACAAAAAATTAGAAGAATGTCACATTAATGAGTTGTTTGTACCCAAACATGATAACTTGATTGTTTACACCCATAAACTCAGATATACTCAAATGAAAACACATGTGCAGTTGATAAAAAACAAATCAATAATGGAAAACATATCAAATAAATATGGAATTTACCGTTTATAGTTGGGATTTTGAGGGGATATCACAGGATTTTTAAAGAAATGAGGATGGGGACGCTTATATCCACATGGACGGGAATTACGAGGAATTCGGTACATAGTGTGTAAGGTGAACTTAATAATTATTTTAGATTTGGAAAATTTAAGGGTTGTTAGGAAAAATTGATATTATCAATGTATCTAAACAAGTTTATAAATTCTGAACAAACTTTTTTATGCTTAAAATTGCAAACCACATAAAGGGTGCACTTGACTTGCAACGGTATGTGATAAGTTATGTCAGTTACCTGCCCAAGGTCGATGGTTCTCTCCAGATACTCCAGCTTACTCTACAACAAAAACTGGTCACCATAATAAAACTGAAATAATGCTGAAAATTACATTAAACCACAAACAAACAAACAAGATTGCAGTACATATAGATAAGATGATCTACAATGATATTCACACTTTTTCTAGTGTCAGATTGATTTTGAACTTCTAAGCAAAACATTTAATCTTGAAGTTGACATAAGGTCACATCAAGTTAATAAGTAGATTCTCATCCGGGGTTTTCAAATATAATGGGGCGGGGTTGGGGGCGAAAGCCTTAAACATGTATTTTATTGTGTCCCACCCTTGAATCGAATAAGATTTTGACAAACATCCAAGTCTTTATGGGTCATTTAACTGGAAATGTGTAAAATTTTGTGTAAAATGATGTCTTTTATTTACTGGGGACAACTTTCGTTGGGGAATCAAAACGTAATTTAAACTGAAATGGTACTTTTAAGGTTTCAAAGAAAAAAGGGGCAGATCAATTATGTATGGCTTGTGGGGAACTACTTAATAACTTGATTTGGCCTTATTGCATTAAGAAATCCTTAAGTTTAACCCTTCAATAATAGTCAGTGTTAATGTATACAGTGTTCATATATATTTGATGGATTGTAATCTATCCTGTTTACATTATGTATTGATGTAAATGATTGTGTGCCATATATTGTCAAATCCCTGTTGAGGCTTGTTTCTTCATTCACCTTTCTACAAATAAACTTATTATGAACTGTTTGTGTGATGCTTATCCAAATGTAATCATTTATATACTCATTTGTATATAATTTATATCTTATTCTTTATCAGGCACCCTCAACATAATTAGTAGATAATAATTCAGAGTCAACATAAAATATGGGACATTCAGGTGGATTTTATTTTTTGATATGTTGGGAAAATCTGTTACCGGCAGCAACCATTTATGACTTAAGTTTTAGTTGTCTGCATGTTAAATTGGGCCATTTTTGTACATAAATACATCATTGATTACAAATAACATTCTCTAGTTTTTTTTGTTGTTTTTTTTTTGTTTTAACTGAAAATAGAATCAAAAGTCTAATTTTTTCTGCACATCAGATTAAGACAAAAAAGTTTTGAAACTGTAGATTTACAAAAAAGTGAAATTGGGGCTGGTTAATTTCTATGGGGCAGGCGAAGGTGATAAAGTTAGAAGTTGAAATTATCTTGCAACATAAATATATAAATATTTTCTTTTGCCTACATTTATAGTTACAGGTAGAAAAATTAGTCTCTATTTTCGTGCTGATTGTTAGTATTGTTTATATGTCTTAGTTTATTTAATACAACATAAAGTTTAGTTAGAATTGCAGTTATAAGTAATCATCTTTATAACACAAAGTTATATTAGTTATGTATGTTATATGAAATATCATCTTTTAAGAAAAATAACCAGTCTGATTCCTTATTTAGGACAGGATAAATTATGGCATGTACACATGTAAGTGGACTTCTTTTTAAATGGATATTTGATCAGTTTTATAAAATAAACATTTACTTGTATTTTGTTGAATGTTCTTTGAGTTACTTCATTCCCTACCTAGGGGTGTACATGTTGACGTCAACACCCACTCCCCCTACTCAAAGTATACTTGAGAGAATACTTACTGTAAATGTAGTAATTTTGGTAGTGTTCTAATTTTCACTTCTTTCACTGTTGCTTATAAAGTGAAAAACAGTAGATATAATGTGTCTTCAGCAACCAAACATTAACTTAAAAAGTATATGTTTTGATACATTTTTATTGATAATGTCTCTGAATAATCCACACGCAGACTCTGGTCATGATCATAATCATAAGACGTACAATGTAAACATACAGGTTATAATTTGTAAATTAAATTGTCAGTTATAAATCTTTATTAATCCTTTCATTTTTCCACACCTTGGGCAAGTCAAGCTTTTGTCCACTCCTAATTAAAGTGTTTTAGAAATTATAGTGATAAGAGGGATAGTTAGCTACAGTAATGACTGTTTTTGGCCGGGTTGCATGGAGTGCAAATCCGGATTATAGCATGGTGAATGGTGGGCGGTGGGCGGGGAAAATAGGGTACCTATTTTGTGAAATCAACTCCTCCTACAGTTTTCAACCCAGATCTTTAAAACTTTACAGAATAGTTATATATATATATTGAAGATGTGCACCTGACTTTTTGGAATCATTTCAGAAATTTTTTCTCACTTTTCCAGACTCAGGAACTTAGTCATTTTTATTGACATTTTTAAAAGCGAGTAAATATTTTGTGAAATCAATTCCTCCTACAGTTTCAACCTAGATCTTTAAAACTTTACAGAATGTTTCTATATATATTGAAGATGTACAGCTGACTATTTGGAATCATTTTGGAAATTTTTTCTCACTTTTCAGGACTTAGGAACTTGGTCATTTTTTTATTGACATTTTTAACAGAGGGTACCTATTTTGTGAAATCAACTCCTCCTACAGTTTTCAACCCAGATGTTTTAAACTTTACAGAATGTTTCTATTTATATTGAAGATGTGCAGCTGACTTTTTAGAATCATTTCGGAATTTTTTTTTCAATTTTCTTGACTTAGGAACTTGGTCATTTTTTATCGACATTTTTAACTGCGGGTACCTATTTTGTGAAATCATCTCCTCCTACAGTTTTCAACCTAGATCTTTAAGACTTTACAGAATGTTTCCATATATATTGAGGATGTGCACCTGACTTTTTGGAATCATTTCGTAAATTTTTTCTCACTTTTCCGGACTTGGGAACAAAAACCCCAAAACGCAACCCGGCCATTTGAGTCTTCAACCCATTTTTAGCTCACCGGCCAAAGGCCATGTGAGCTTTTGCCATCACTCGGTGTCCGTCGTCCATCCGTCCGTTAACTTTTATTCAAAGATCTTCTCCTCTGAAACTACTGGGCCAATCCTTACCAAACTTGGCCTCAATCATCACCAAAGTATGCTCTTTCAAGTTTGTGATTTTTATGTCCATAGACCAAACAACATGGCCGCTGTTACTAAAAATAGAACATAGGGGTAAATTTCTGTTTTTTGCAAATTACTCGAAAACCATTACAGATATCAAAATTCTGACTGGGATAAAAATTATCAGCATGATGAGATCTACCTGCCCTGCAATTTTGGAGAATATCCGTTTACGCGTCTTGGAGTTATTGCCCCTTTTCCGTAAAATTTTGAGTTTTTCGTTAATTCTTGTCTTATATATTGAAAATGATAGAAGATAGAAGTGAAGTTTGTATAAGAAAAATGGTCAGCATAGTAAGATCTACATGTCCTGCAATTTTGAAGATCTGACAACCCACATAGGAGTTATTGCCGCTTTTTCTTTGAATTTTCACAATTTTTTAAGGTTTTTACTTTTATTTCAAAAACTGTTTGAGATAAAGGTTAAATGTGAATTGCAAAAGTGTTTAGGTTTTCCAGAACTACAATTTCTACATATGTCCAGCAGGTTCGCATCTCATCTAAGATGGCCACCAGCGGGGAAGATAGTTTAACATAGGACCCTATGGGAAATGCATTCAAAGATCTTCTCCTCTGAAACCACTGAGCCAATGGGGACCAAATTTTGTCACAATAGTCCTTGGGTGGTCCCCTTTAAAGTTTGTGATTTTTGTGTTTGTACCTCATCCAAGATGGCTGCCAGCGTGGAGCACAGCTTAACGTAGGGACCCTATCGGAAATGCATTCAAATGTCCTCTCCTCTGAACCTACTGAGCCAATTGGAACCAAACTTGGTGACAATAGTCTTTAGATGTTTTCCTTCAAAGTTTGTGATTTTTATGTTCTTACCTCATCCAAGATGGCCGCCAGTAGGGAACATAGTTTAACATAGGGACCCTATGGGAAATGCATCCAAAGATCTTCTCCTCTGAAACTACCAAGCCAAGCTGAACCAAACTTGGTCACAATAGTCCTTGGGTGGTCCCCTTTAAAGTTTGTGATTTTTACGTTCTTACCTCATCCAAGATGGCCGCCAGTGTGGAACATAGTTTAATAATGACATAGGGACTCTACAGGAAATGCATTCAAATGTCTTCTCCTCCGAACCTACTGAGCCAATCAGAACCAAACTTGTCTTTGGGTGATCCCTTCCAAAGTTTGTGATTTTTAGTTTGTACCTCATCCAAGACTGAAAATGTTACATATTATGGTGAACTGATTTATAGTATGAATGGGTGGTCTATTGGTGACAATGAATAAATACAGTCACCAGGTGAGCGATACAGGCTCATGTGAGCCTCTAGTTAAATTTTTGGTCTGATTAAAAGCTCATTCAAACAGACAGTAACTGAAACTTTGCACAGCAGAAAACTGTTAATTGATACATGCGAATTTGTTGATTCACAAGACACCGTGAAAATTAGCAGTCCAGAAAATTAAAACGTTTACAGTAGATTTGATACCTGATCTCTTAAAAAGCAATTTTCCCCCACAACCTTTTGTACTTGTATGAATACTAGCTGTGGTATTTGATCTTATATTGACCTCTATCCCCCTCTCCTGCCATAGGAATGATTTTATTAGAATGCTATCATTTGGTACTTGATCTGATAGTAACTTTGGTCATTCCTCCCCTGCCTGAGTACTTTTAAGGAATAGTGTTACTTGATGTAATAATAAGGGAGAAACAATTCATCGTATGTACCGAAATCACGGTACTTTGGATGACAGTTTGGTTTGTGTTATTGGGAAGGCAGTTTCAGACACGAATGATACCACTCTAAATTTTTTAAAATGTGCATGATGTGGAATAAAAAATTATTGTCAGCCTTCTTTTTGTGACAAATTTTTTATTTCAAAATAAAAAATACAACACATTCAATTTTTCTAATTATTTTAATCTGTTGTGTTTTCCTCGATGTCATTAGCAAACTCACCTGTAATGGTGGTGGAGTTTTAGGGACCAAATAATATATATCCATATATCAGTCGTAATGCAAGTAGAATACTGCAATATGTTTTGGCATGTCAAAAAGGTGTATCATTACATACCTGTGTAATAGGTCCATAATATTTGATGTGCATGTGCATCAGTATATGTACATTTCAAATCTACGCTGAATACATGACCTTTACTCCTCTGTCATTCATGAGCAAACGCATTAAGCTTTTTACAAGCAGTTAGTACAGCCTGTATCAGTAATCTGTTCATCTGATATTTGACATGCAGTTGCATCTTTATTAGTACATACTGGTTCCGCTCGCAGATGATTGCACTGAACCTTAGACATGCATGATCAATAGAAGAAGAAGAAGAAGAAGATATCTTTATGGGCCCACAAGGGGCAAAAACAAGAAAAAAAACAAACAATAGAACAATAATTACAGAGAGAAAGAGTTACTTGATTGATAGCAAAGACAAACAATAACATTCAAGATTTTCATACAAAATAAACAATATTGACAATACTAAAATTGAGACTGGATTGAAAGATAAATCTGCATACAGTTAAGGTAGGTGATCATAAATAAATTTACTAATACAATACAAAAGATCTTTATCTTCCGTATTTAACATATAATAGAATTGGTCCTCCTCTTTGAGTGTTAAAAAGGTATTAACTTTAGTTGAAATGTATTTAAACATTTTATCTCTCTCATGTTTGTATTTTGTGCATTTCATTAAAAATGAAATTCAGATTCAACTTCTTGACAGTTACAATTTTTGCATATTCTGTTTTGTCTCTCAGTTTTAGTATATCTTTCTGTTTCTATAAATAATTTATGAGAGGATATTCTTTATCTACAAAGTGCTTTCCTAAACTGAAAATTCCTAAATTCAATATGTTAAGTTTTCTGCAAGCTGAACCAACAGTCCTAGCTACTTGATTTTTGATATTCATTGAGTGTATATATGAATGATTTTTGATTCCATGCCCAGATTGTGGCCTTGACCACTCAATTATGTATTACTGATCATGTTGATATTTTTGTAACAGCCTGAAGCCTACTCCAGTAATCCAATTACTTTTTGAGCTGCTGTACATGTTCCAATTCTGTCATTGTGTACTAAATTTTAAATTGACTTCAGTTACTTGTAATTCAACCCTGGTGAACCTTTTAGAATTCTAACATTTGGCACTTGATCTTATAGTGACTTCACCTCCTTTTTAGCTCACCTGGCCTAAAAGGCCATGTGAGCTATTGCCATCACTTGGTGTCCGTCCGTCCGTCGTAAACTTTTTCAAAAATCTTCTCCTCTGAAACCACTAGGCCAATTTTAACCAAACTTGGTCTGAATCATAACCAGGGTATCTAGATTCAAATTTGTGTTCGATTAGTCCGAGGAACAAACAACATAGCTGCCGTTACTAAAAATAGCACAGAGGGGTAAATTGCTTTTTGGCAAATAACTCGAAAACCGTTACAGATATCAAAAATCTGACAGGGTTAAAAGTGATCAGCATGGCAAGATCTACCCGCCTTGCAATTTTGAAGAAAATCTGATTGCCAGTTTTGGAGTTATTGCCCTTTTTCCGGAAATTTTTCAAAATTTTAATATATTTTATTTTTTATCAAAGAAACTATAGCAAATAGAGGTCAACTTTAAATTGCAAAAATGTTCAGCATATTAAGATCTATCTACCCTGAAATTTTGGAGAAAATCCAAAAACCCTTGTAGGAGTTATTGCCCTTTTTTCACAGAATTTTCAAAATTTCAAAAAACTATAGAAGATGAAGGTTGAGTGTAAATTGATAAAATGTTTGCCATGCTGTGCAGACTTCAACAGTGGTGTTAAAAATCGTTCTTTGACCGCCATTTTCAAAATGGCCGCCAAAAAAAAAGGTGGGAAAATTCAACATTGTTCATTTTCAATAAAATTTGGTATCCAAATAGATATTGATGTTGCGACTTCAAAACCAGTGTTGAAAATTGTTTGTTGACCGCCATTTTCAAAATGGCTGCCAAGAAAGGCGGGAAAATTCAACATTGTCTGATTTCAATGAAATTTGGTTTCCAAATAGATATTGATGTTGTGACTTCAAAAACTGATGTTGAAAATTGTTGTTGTGAAGTTCAACTGTATAAATTACAATGTAAGCTTGATTGTCGGATTGTGCTTCATAGTTTTCTTCACAATATAAGAAATATGTTATAACTAGATTATAAAGGGGAACCCCTGCCAAATTATATTTATGGAAAGGGGGGCTTGGAATGTTTTGATTTCAGCAATATGCATTATCTGAATTATAAGGGGAACCCCTGCCCAAATTTTTTTTTGAATGATGGTTGAAATGGGTTGTAATGGATAGTGGGGCTTTAAATTACTGTGGAAATTGCTGAATCTACTTGCCCAATTGGAGCCATACTTGGTGACAACTGTCTATAGTCGGTACCTATCGAAGAATGTGACTGCATGTATTCCAAGATGGCCGCCAGCGGGGGACATAGTTTAACATTGGACCCTATGGGAAAAACACATTCAAAGACATTCTTCTCTGAAACTACTTGGTCACTTGGAATCAAACTTGGTCACAATAGGCCTTTAATGGTCTTCTTAAGAAATTATGTCTGACAAGTCTGCACCTCATCCAAGATGGCCACCAGCGGAGACCATTGTTTAACATTGGACCCTATGGGGAAAACACGTTCAAAGATATTCTCCTTTGAAACTTCTAGAAAATGAGACACTGAATCATTGGATTAATTTGAGCTGCAGTTTATGCCAGTCTGCGCGATGGACCAGGTGAGCTATACAGGCTCTTGAGAGCCTCTAGTTGATGTACTTGTTAAAATGCTGGCATTGGATACTTAATCTTATATTGACTTAAGTTACCCATAATCCAGCGTAAGGGGTACCTGTAAGAATGCTTGCATTGAGTTCTTGGTCTCCCCGGAACGACTTCAATCACCCCTCTGGTCGTGTATTTGGGTACTTGATTTCACAGTGACTGAATCCTTAAGGGGAGTACTTGTTAGATTGTGGGCACTGAATACTCAATCTCACAGTGGCTTTTTCCCCTTAACGGTGGACTTGTTAGTCTGCTGATATTGAGTACTTAATTTCACAATGGACTCCCTGTCCTTGGGGATATCAGGGACTATACATTACATGTAATGTATAGTCCCTGGGGATATACATGTTAGAATGATAGCATGGAGTACTCAGATGTGTCTTGTAAGTATGTTCACAGTGACTTCACTCTTTAAGAAGTGGCAAAGAGTACTGGATCTCAATTTGTCTTGACACCCTTGGGGATATACATGTTAGAATGACAGCATGGAGTACTTGATTCTAGTGACCTCAGTCCTTAAGAGGTGTCTTGTTCAGGTATGTTCACAATGAGTACTTGATCTCGTTCTGAGTTTATCTCCTTAGGAATTTTGATTTTAGAATGCTTGCATTGGGTACTCGATCTCATAGTTAACTCACCCCTTCAGGGGAGTACAAGTTTGTATACTTAGACTGAGTAATCAATCTCACAGTTACTTCATATTCCACAAAGTTTGTACTTAACACATTTTCTGACCATTTTTGAAGTTTTTCAGCTCTGATCATCATTATTTCATTCTAAGTGTCCCTAAATATTGTGACCTAATAACGCATCTCTAAAGATGCTGCATTTTAGGTTTGGATATAAAACTTCCTACAGGCGTTTTGATTAATACACTCTTTTTCAAAAACTGTTTTGATGTTTTGCATAATTTGTTTTTTTAGCTCCCCTGATTTTAGCCAGGTAGAGCTTTTGCCATCAGTTTGCAGCTGTTGTCTGTCTATTGTCTGACTAGTGTAATTTTTTTTATTCAAAGAAAATCTCTGAAACTACTGGGCAAATTTGATCAAACTTGGCCACAGTAGTCCTGGAGTGGTCCCTTGTAAAAGAACGTTTTTCAGATTTGCCCTTAAATACAAGATTGCTGCTAGCATAAAGCATAGTTTAACATTGCATCCTATGGGAATACACATTCAGAGACCTTCTTCAATAAAAATGTATAGCCAAATTTTAATAAAACAATAGTCGTTGGGTGGTCCTCTGTAAAAAAGTTGTTTTTCAGTTTTGTACTTCATGCAAGAAGTGGGAACAATTTTTTTTCAAGTTCACACTTTATCCAAGATGGCAGACAGTAGGAAACAGTTTAACATTTGACCCTATCGAAAACGCATGCAAAGATCTCCCCTGAAACTGCTTGGTTAAGTGGAACCAAAACTTGACCACAATAGTATGGAGGGGGTCCCTTTGTAAAACAGGTGGTTTAAGGTTTGCACTTTATCCAAGATTGCCGCTAGCCAGAAACCAGGTATAACATTGGACCCTATTGGAAAACACATTTAAAGGTCTCCTCTGA
Source organism: Modiolus philippinarum (assembly GCA_002080025.1). Lineage (NCBI taxonomy): Eukaryota > Metazoa > Mollusca > Bivalvia > Mytilida > Modiolidae > Modiolus > Modiolus philippinarum. The sequence continues at coordinate 53,111 of MJUU01067380.1, forward strand.
AACTACTTATCCAACTGGAACCAAGCTTGGCCACAATAGTCTGTGTTTTCCCTTGCAAAAAAGGAGTGTTTCATGTTCGCATTTTAAGCAAGATGGTCAAGAGCAGAGTACAACGTTAACATTGGATTATATGGGAACATTTTTAGAGATCTTATCTTCTGAAACTGCATAGCTAATTGAAACTAAACATTGCCACAATAGTCCATGGTTGGTCCTCTGCAAAACAGGTGTTTTCAGCTAGAACTTTTCCAAGATCCCACCAGTAGGAAGCATTGTTCAACATTGTGCCCTATGGGAAACACATTAAAACTAAGGAGTATCTCCCTCATGCAAAGCTCTGTCCTTAGCTGATTTTGGCTTTAAATTTTGATCACTTTGGTTATTCGTTCTCTTTCAGTTTTTAAACATCTTTGAGTTGATGGTCTTCCGAACGTTTAGATTTTATCTGCACTGATGAGACATAAGTTGTCGAAATGCGCATATGCAGAAAGTAAATTCACAGTGACTTCGGTATTTAGTTATTTGTTACCACTGGGTCGATGCCACTGCTGGTGGACTGTTGGTCCCCGAGGGTATTCACCAGCCCAGTAGTCAGTACTTCGGTGCTGACCTGAAAGCCGAATATTTTATCTGCACTGATGAGACATAAGTTGTCGAAATGCGCATATGCAGAAAGTAAATTCACAGTGACTTCGGTATTTAGTTATTAAAAGATCTTTTCTCCTGAAACTATTTATTTATTTGGAATCAAACTTGGCCTCAATAGTCCTTGTGTTTTCCCTTGCAGAAAGGTGTATTTCAGATTTGCATTTTATCCAAGATGGCCACAGTGGGGTAAAATGTTAACTTTTGATTATCAGAGATCTTCTCTTCTGGAACTGCATAGCCAAATTGGAACTAAACTTGGTCCCAATGGTCCTTAGTTGGTCCCCTGCAAAACAGGTGTTTTCAGGTCGCACTTTATTCAAGATGGCCACCAGAAGAAGCATAGTTCAACATTGGCCCCTATGGGAAAACACAATAAAAGATCTTTTGTTCTGAAACTACTGAGCCAATGGAACCAAGTTTGGCCAAAATAGTCCTTCGGTGGTCCTCTTCAAAAAGGTGTATTTTAGATTCTCACTTATCTAAGATGGCCAACAGTGGGAAACATTTCTCTGGTTCGCAATTTATCCAAGATGGCCGGGAGTGGAAAACAGTTGAACATTTGACCCGATGGGAAACATTCAAAGATATTCTCCTGTGACATTGCTTGGTCAGTTGGAACCAAAACTTAGCCACAATACGGTTTAGGGGGTCCCCTGTGAACCTGAAACATCCTATCCAAGATGTCTGCCATCGAGGAACACAGTTTAACATTTGACCCTATGGGAATATTTTCAGGATCTCTCGAACTACATATCCAACTGTTACCAAACATCGGCACAACAGTCTCTTGATGGTCCTCTGCAAACATTTTTAGCGTCACACTCTATACAAGATGGCCGTCAGTGTAGAACATAATTAAACTTTTGACCCTGTAGGAATATGTTCAAAGATCTCTGAAACTACATAGAAATTTCGAATCAAATCCCCCCTCCCCGAGGGAACCCCGGGGTATAGAAATAGGACCTAGTATCTCCGCCTTGCGGGGTATGACCCCTCCTAAACGGGGCTGACCCCGAGGGAACCCCGGGATATAGAAATGGGACCCATTCCGTGGTTGTGCGGGATTAATAAATACACAACCCATTTTTCGGATGGGATGTAAACTCAGGTCCACGTGTTGGAAGAAATGCCACGCTTCCTGCACGTTAAAGAACCTTTGTAGCAAGCTCTTTTTGAATGGTCCGTAGGTGATCGGCTACAAGGCTAAATTCCCCGCCCCTTCCGATTTCATCCTTCTTTTCCAGTGGCAGTCAGAATTTTCCGTCCCACGACCCTTTCCATACCCCAAAGTGATTATTTATTAATAAACTTGTTCTCGTCTTGATATAGCTGAAATATTGCTCAGTAGACGGTAAACAATATTCAATCAATCGAATCAAATTTCAGAACAAATGTCTTTTAGTGGTCCGTGTAGGTTCGTGCTTTATTCAAGAGCAGGGAACATATTTTAACATTGGACCCTATTAAAACACTTTCAAAGGTCTACCACACGACTTGGTGTTTGATAATAGATACATGAGTGGGTGTTTGATAGTAGAGATGTGATTCACTTTTAGATAGTAGAAACATTAGTTGGTGTTTGATAGTAGAAACGTGACTGGCAGTTTGGTGGTAGAGACATGAGTTAGTGTTTGATAGTAGTTCAAAGTCATGAGTTGGTGTTTGATAGTAGAGATATGACTTGGTGTAAGATAGCAGAAACATGAGTTGGTGTTTGTCAGTAAAAAAGTGACTGGCAGTTTTGTGGTAGAGACAAAACTGTTCAAAGACATCAGTGAGTGTTTGATAGTAGAGATATGAGTTTTTAGAGTTGGATAGTAGAGAAATGATGTTGTTTTCGATAGGTGAGACATGAGTTGGTGTTTGGTAGTAGAGACGTGAGTTTTTTGTTTGTTTGGTAGTTGAGACGTGATTTTTTTTTTGTTTGGTAGTAGAGTCGAGTTAATGTTTGATAGTAGAGACATGACTTAGTGTTTGATAGTACCTAAAGACATGACCTAGTGTTCGATAGTAGAGACATGAGTTGATGTTTTATAGTAGAGACATGAATTGATGCTTGATAGTAGAGACAAGAGTTGGTGTTTGATAGTAGAGACATAATTTGGCGTTTGATGGTAGGAAAATGAGGTTGGAGTTTAATAGCAGAGACATGCGTCGGTGTTTAATAGTAGAGACATGAGTTTTTGTTAAATAGTTGAGACATGAGTTGGTGTTTAAAAGTAGAGACATGAGTTGGTGTTTAATAGTAGACACAGGAGTTGGCATTTGATAGTAGAGACATGAGGTTGGTGTTTGATATTAGAGAAAGGAGTTGGTGTTTAATAGTTGAGACACGAGTTGGTTTGTGATAGTAGAGACACGAGTTGGTGTTTAATAGAAGAGACATGAGTTGGTGTTTAATAGTAGAGACAGGAGTTGGCGTGTGATAGAACAGACACGAGTTTGCGTGCGATAGTAAAGACACGAGTTGGTGTTTTATAGTGGAGACATGAGTTGGTGTTTAATAGTAGAGACATGAGTTTGTGTTAGATAGTAGAGACATGAGTTGGTGTTTAATAGTAGAGACATGAGATGGTGTTTATTAGTAGAGACATGAGTTGGTGTGTGATAGTAGAGTCACGAGTTGGTGTTTAATAGTAGAGACACGAGTTGGCGTGTGATAGTAAAGACACGAGTTGGTGTTTAAAAGCAGAGACATGAGATGATGTTTAATAGTAGAGACATGAGTTGGTGTGTGATAGTAGAGTCACGAGTTGGTGTTTAATAGTCGGGCACGAGTTGGCCTGTGATAGTAAAGACACGAGTTGGTGTTGAATAGTGCAGACATGAGTTGGTGTTTAATAGTAGAGACATGAGTTGGTGTTTGACAGTAGAGACATGAGTTGGTGTTCAATAGTAGTGACATGAGTTGGTGTTTAATAGTAGAGACGAGAGTTGGTGTTTAATAGTAGACACAGGAGTTGACATTTGATAGTAGACACGAGGTTGGTGTTTGATATTAGAGATAGGAGTTGGTGTTTAATACTTGAGACACGAGTTGGTGTGTGATAGTAGAGACACGATTTGGTGTTTAATAGTAGAGACACGAGTTGGCGTGTGATGGTAAAGACACGAGTTGGTGTTTAATAGTGGAGACATGAGTTGGTGTTTAATAGTAGAGACATGAGTTGGTATTAATAGTAGAGACACGAGTTGGTGTTTAACAATAGGGACATGAGTTGATGTTCAATAGTAGCGACATGAGTTGGTGTTTAATAGTAGACACAGGGGTTGACATTTGATAGTAGAGACATAAGGTTGGTGCTTGATATTAGAGACATGAGTTTGTGTTAAATAGTAGACACAGGAGTTGGCGTGTGATAGTAAAGACACGAGTTGTTGTTTAATAGTGGAGACCTGAGTTGATGTTTAATAGTAGAGACATTAATTGGTGTTAGATAGTAGAGACATGAGTTGGTGTTTAATAGTAGAGACATGAGTTGGTGTTAGATAGTAGAGACATGAGTAGGCGTGTGATAGTAGTCACGAGTTGGTGTTTAATAGTAGAGACGAGTTGGCGTGTGATAGTAAAGACACAAGTTGGTGTTTAACAGTGGAGACATGAGTTGGTGTTTTATAGTAGAGACATGAGTTGGTGCTTAACAGGAGAGACATGAGTTGGTGTTCAATAGTGGAGACATTAGTTGGTGTTTAATAGTAGATCCATGAGTTGGCGTGTAATAGTAGAGACATGAGTTGGTGTTTAATAGTAGAGACAGGAGTTGGTATTTGATAGTAAAGACACGAGTTGGTGTTTAATAGGAGAGACATGAGTTGGCGTGTGATAGTGCAGACACGAGTTAGTGTTTAATGGTAAAGACATGAGTTGGTGTGTGATAGTGGTGTTTAATAGTGGCGACTTGAGTTGGTGTTTAATAGTAGAGACATGAGTTGGTGTTAGATAGTAGAGACAGAGGTTGGCAATAGATAGTAGAAACACGAGTTGGTGTTTAATAGTGGAGGCAGGAGTTGGTGTTTGAAAGTAGAGAATGAGTTGATGTTTAATAGTAGAAACATAAGTTGATATTTGATAGTAGAGACATAAGGTTGGTGCTTGATATTAGAGACATGAGTTTGTGTTTAATAATAGACACAGGAGTTGGCGTGTGATAGTAAAGACACGAGTTGTTGTTTAATAGTGGAGACCTGAGTTGGTGTTACATAGTAGAGACATGAATTGGTGTTAGATAGTAGAGACATGAGTTGGTGTTTAATAGTAGAGACATGAGTAGGCGTGTAATAGTAGTCACGAGTTGGTGTTTAATAGTAGAGACGAGTTGGCGTGTGATAGTAAAGACACGAGTTGGTTTTTAACAGTGGAGACATGAGTTGGTGTTTTATAGTAGAGACATGAGTTGGTGTTTAACAGGAGAGACATGAGTTGGTGTTCAATAGTAGAGACATGAGTTGGTGTTTAATAGTAGATCCATGAGTTGGCGTGTAATAGTAGAGACTTGAGTTGGTGTTTAATGGTAGAGACAGGAGTTTGTATTTGATAGTAAAGACACGAGTTGGTGTTTAATAGGAGAGACATGAGTTGGCGTGTGATAGTGCAGACACGAGTTAGTGTTTAATAGTAAAGACATGAGTTGGTGTGTGATAGTGGTGTTTAATAGTGGCGACGTGAGTTGGTGTTTAATAGTAGAGACATGAGTTGGTGTTAGATAGTAGAGACAGAAGTTGGCAATAGATAGTAGAAACACGAGTTGGTGTTTCATAGTGGAGGCAGGAGTTGGTGTTTGAAAGTAGAGAATGAGTTGATGTTTAATAGTAGAAACATAAGTTGATATTTGATAGTAGAAACATAAGTTTGTGTTTGATTTTAGAGGCACGAGTTTGTGTTTGATAGTAGTATTTGATGGTAGAGAGATGAGTTGGTGTTTGAAAGAGACAGAAATTTTGTGTTTGATAGTAGAGACAGGAGTTGGAGTTTAACAGTACAGACAGAAGTTGACGTGTGATAGTAGAGACAGGAGTTGGTGTTCGATAGTAGAGACATGAATTGATGCTTGATAGTAGAGATAAGTTGGTCTTTGGATAGAAGAGACATGATTTGGTGTTTGATGGTAGGAAAATGGGGTTAGTGTTTAAAAGCAGAGACGCGAGTTGGTGTTTAATAATAGAGACACGAGTTGATGTTAAATAGTAGAAATATGACGTGGTGTTTGATAGTAAAGACATAGTAAATTAATAATTTTAACATACATCACTTCTGACATCCAATTTCTGACCTAGCTCCAGACTACTTATTTTTCTGTAAAAAAAGAATAGGGTTACCGGGAGTGGAACATTATCGTAAATGCAATCAATCAATGCAGCTATATATCTATATCTTATTATGCAATTAAAAATATAGGAAAATTGTGTTTAAAATATTGCATGATCTCTGAACTGTGATAAAAGTACACGGTACCCGAAAACTAGAAGAGTCAAAAATTAAATTCATTTTGGACTTTGTTTGAGGTCATTATATTTGTTGTTTGTTCTAAAACTGAATTTATTAAAGACTGCTCCAGGGATGTGCCATATCTTAAGTGATGTTTATACAACTAATAGGGCCATTTTATTATTTAATTTCTTTTTAATCTTTAAATTTCACAACTTTATATGTTTTTATGTTCAAAAGTCGATTTGATTATGTTTTCATTTCATTTTAAATATCAATTTAAAATATTTTCGAACTTCAATTCAATATATGTGACCCAATATTTCTTAGAATTTCTAAAACAAAGGGTGATTCATATATTTTTATTACGTTATTGCTTTCGTTAATTTATAGAAATTTTATTCAAACATTAACCCGGAATTCCTAATTACCCGTGTATTTACTGATATGCAACTCGGGGGGGGCACTTTAGATATATGGTGAGATAGGGATGAGCTGCTGGAATTGTCTTGCTTCCAGGGTATCAAATTGTGATGAAAAGCTGCGGCGATAGGGATTGGAAATCTCAGGTGGGATTATTTTATAAGGCCAACTTGTTGCATCTAAATTGGGACTAATATCTATATAAATCAGATACTTTGACACCCGGATTGTGATTGAAAATACAGAAATTTAGCTGTTTTTATCCAAATATATGACAAATATATATCATATGATTAGGTTTATTTTTCTGCTAAGAATATATGATATGGTATAGATTTTTAAGATTCTCAGGGTGGGGATTCCAATGTGCAAGCGGCTCAGCCCTACCAAAAGACATATAAAGTGACCCCCCAGCAGACTCGTCGGCCTTAGGGAAAATGTGTAGTTGTTTTGGGGGAAAGATATCAGGATGATCTGGAATATACAAGAGGTTCTCTTTTAAAAGAAATCTTTAAATTGCCTCCCTTCCAAGAATTCTGTATTTTAACTTTTTCTATTTTGCTTCTTCAAATATTATAATTATAAGATTATCTATGCATTTTTATCATTGTAAATATGTTTTTTCTGATAATTTTATACAATTTAATTGTTTTTGGTTAGAAACAAGGTAATTTTTGTAATTAAAAAATGTTTATAAAACCAATACGGATAAATTTTATTTTTTTTATATTTTCGAAATTTTTCGCAGAAGTGGCAACTCGAAACCGTAATAGATAGTTTTTGAGAGGGGATCAGATCATGACTGATCCCAACAATGTAATCAAAGTAAGAGAAACTTATGAAAGAATTAGAGCCCCTGTATGATAGCCAAGTTGATCTGTCCGTCACACATTATTTTTCTCTCCTTTCGCTATTCCTGCATATCACAGTCAACTGATATATTTTGGTATCTTTCTTCGGTATGAGACCCTCTATTACACCCCATTTTTTTGGCCATTTAGAACCAGCGCCTCATGGGTCACCAACATTGTGCATTTTTGACAGAGTTTGTTTGCACGGACTGGCAATTACGTTTTTTTTTTTACGTGATGAATGTCGGGCAGGTGGGGAAAATTGAGTATCTATTTTGTGAAATCAACTTCACCAGGCTCAAGTGAGCGACCAATTTCTAGCCACCAATTTTCTAGCGACCAATATGAAGCCGGAAATGCACATGAGACTAAGTCTCTTCAAATACATGAAAAAACAAGCAATGGAACAACGCTTTTATGGTTGGTCTGCAATCTGAAGTCACCATGAGGCGTTCCACAATTAGCTTTGCTCATACCTAATAGTAACTTCAAGACGGTCCCTCGGTTTGGGCGACGACAGTCATTGCTAAATGCCGAACAATGTCACATCCGTGCGAGATCGTCAATAAACATTAAAATAAATGGTAAAGCGCTCTAACAATCACTATCTTTGTTGCCCGGCAAAATCACAAGTTTCTTAAGCTAGTGGACGGATACAACATACAGACAAACACAGGGCGCTCACTGTACAGTTTTAAATTCTGATCTTTGAAAACTTCAGAGAAAGTTTCTATATACTTGAAGATATATACACGTGACTTTGTTGACCTGTTTCGGAAACTCCCCTCCCCAACCATGGAACTTATTCATTTTTACTGACATTTTCAACAGTCATTTTACTGACATCTTCAATAGATGGTACCTTTTGAAATCAGTTCCTCCTATTTTTCAATCTAAATCCTTGAAGTTTTAAAGTATATTTTACATATATATTGATGTGTATCCTAATATTTATATATATATTGTTTTGGTGATTTCCCCCACTTTCAAGCCTAAAATGTCGCTCATGGAGCCTTAATTGTTGGTAAATCTTGCAGAACAAATTAAGGCGCATGTACTGATGTAATATTATTAGAATATTTCAAGAAGAGGTTGCCAAAATATTGACCTATGCACAAACAACATCGCCACAAACTGATGGACAAAGGCCTCCACTTTCGTCGGTGGGGAAATCATAATACAAGTTATAACTGATCACAGGGCAAAGCACCATTCTCCCAAATGAAGTCCAATATATTATGAGAAAAATGGGCACCAGTCCCCCTTATACATTATTTTACACAGAAAAGCACGTTTTTCTCAACATTTGAATTTTTGTGTTATGATTTCCAAGGCCATAGTTACTATTCTGCAGCATTTTTCACAAAAAATCTTACGACAAATTTTAATCGTAAGTCAATATGAAATGTTAAAGACTTAAGACTTTTATCGTAAAATATTTTGTGAAAAGGGCTGCAGATATCCCCAATGCTTTAGAACTTGATGTTATATGTCTAACAAATTTGTTATGAGGTTTCATAGAGCTGGACATAAAAGTTCTTGATGATGTTTATGGTTTCATAGAGCTGGACATAAAAGTTCTTGATGTTTATTTATAAAACTTCAAATGATATTTCCTAACAATCTTCGAAATATCCTTCTTACAAACATGAGACTCCTATACTTGAAAGACTAAACAGTACTTGGCCATCAAGTACGTTTGAAATTCACTCAGCCTTCCTTAATGATGAGACAGTAGAAAGGAGCAAGGAGTCTACAGAAAGGAGAAAATGGACAAGAATTGGGGAGGGAGAAAAAGGTCAAAAAGGTAGATTGGGAGAAAGAGGGGGTCAGAGAAAGGAGAGAAGAGACGAGAGACAGACATCCACCCGTCCGCCCTTATATAAATATACCCAGAAAGCTCTTCCCCGTGCCAACGGCAAATGCACGACCAGGGAAAAAACCGGAGGTGACTTTTTATAGGACAAAAACTCTGGAAACGTGTGTTCTTCAGCAAAAATACTTTTCGACAGACCACCTAGGGACAACCCGAGTACTTGCGTTGATTTTCAATGTGACAAGCCTTCTTTAAATAAGAAATATTTTCAATCCTATATTACAATACATTTAAAAAATGCCCTGCACCATAGACAACACTAAAATCAGACTAAATATTCAGTTCCATAAAAATAAATGAATTTGACTTGTACACCTATAAAGGGCGGCTAGAAATGATTCCACCAGTACAATTCTAGTTTCAGAGACATATGTGTCTGTCTCAATCGATTGGTTACATTACTTGAACATATTGTTATGCTATTACTGCGAACCGCTGAAAAAAATTATATCTACACAAATCATATTGCAAATGGGCATTGACGACTTAAATCAAAACGGCTCATTACTCCGGCCCCATTACTCAATTACTCTTTCAGTGACTTTGTGGAAAGAGCAAAAGCACTGTCACAAAAACTGCTGAGTCAGGGATATGTTCAGCCTTTGTTACTTTCGTCCCTTCAGAAATTCTATGGCCGTCACCACGACATCATAGATAGATATGAAATTAAGTGTCACAAATAAAAACTGACATTTTCAGCTAGATTCGCGTCTTCCCTGATTTGACATTACCGGTTTCGACTTTTCCCTGGATTGACTCACTGACAGTGTGACGGGTGCTGTGCACAGAGCATGACATGCTTACCCTTCCGGGGCACCTGATGTCACTCTTGTTTATTGAGAGTTCACACTGTTAGTGCTTTAGTTTTTTGTGTTGTATATGTAACGTTCGTGTGTTTTGTGGGCATGTGGTGTCTTTGGTCTTCCGTCTTTTGGTGTTCTTGCTTTTGCCTTGTCTCTGGACTTTGATTTGTGTAATCTTGTGCTTTGTTCCTTCGGTATTCTACTGCCGTTGTTTTTTTTCTCTCCCCCTATTCATTACAATGAGGGTAAAAAAAACAAAAACAAAAAAAACAACAAAAAAACAAAAACAACAACAACAACAACAACAACAACAAAAAAAAAACAAAAAACAAAAACAAAACAAAACCAAACAAACAACAAGAAAAGAACAAAAACAAACAAAAATAAAAACAAAACAAAAAAAACATGTAGTGCATTTCCTTACCTAGCTTGAGAAAGAAAATTTGATCTTGTTTATTTCATTTTTGTTTATGAAGTATTTAACTCTTATGTTTGACCTCAGATGTACATTTACTTTATTATTTGATTTTTTTCTTTAAAACTGTTTTGCATCACATGGTTAGTTAAGTCTCCCAAACGAAGTTTGGGAGACTTATTGTTTTTGTTGCGTTTCTTATTAAGTCTCCCAAACGAAGTTTGGGAGACTTACTGTTTTTGTTGCGTTTCTTATTATTATTAAGTCTCCCAAACGAAGTTTGGGGAGACTTATTGTTTTTACTCAATTCTTATTTTTAAGTCTCCCAAACGAAGTTTTGGGAGACTTATTGTTTTTACTCAATTCTTATTTTTTTTCTTGTTCTTCTTCTTCTCTTTCCGTCAAAAATTTGTCCGACACTAATAGTCGGATCTTGACCAAACTTCACATGATGATAGAACCTTATCCCAAAAGATGCAATGGGGTCTTGGAATTTTCAAAATGGCACCGGTTGCCATGGAAATGGCAAAAAAGGCGGGAAAATCAAAGTGCTCAGAATTTGATGAAAATTTACAGGAAGGTTGCTTAGGACATGGGGAATAGGTTTCCGATGTCCAAGACTTCAAAATGGCACCCGTTGCCATGGAAACGGCAAAAAAGGCGGGAAAATCAAAGTGCTCGGAATTGGATGAAATTACAGAAAGGTTGCTTAGGACATGGGGAATGGGTTTCCGTTGTCCAAGACTTCAAAATGCCACCCGTTGCCATGGAAACGGAAAAAAGGCGGGAAAATGTAAGTGCTCGGAATTGGATGAAAATTTACAGGAAGGTTGCTTAAGACATTAGGAATTGGTTTCCGGTCTCCAAGACTTCAAAATGGCATCCGTTGCCATGGAAACAGAAAAAAGGCAGGAAAATGAAAGTGCTTAGAATTTAATGACCCTCAACAGACAGGTTGCCTACGATGTGTGGAAGTGGTTTTTGGCCCGGATTTCTAATTTGGGCGTTCGTTTGGGAGACTTTTGTATCAGCATCCTGATACAGTTATAAATTTTTATTATGTCGCCCCAGACGTAGTCGGGGAGACATATTGTTATTGTTCCGTTTCTTTGTTATTATTGTTTCTTCTTCTTATTATTATTATTAAGTCTCCCAAACGAAGTTTGGGAGACTTATTGTTTTTGTTGCGTTTCTTATTATTATTATTATTCTTCCATCTTTCTTTCTTCTCGTC